>JAADWP010000999.1:0-12091 GCA_023336215.1 Globisporangium iwayamae | reverse complement strand
GTGATTGAGTGCAACTGTGATGACTCCTACGGTAATGCACTGATATTCAAAGTACCTTCTTATTCTTATACCTACATAGCTATTAATACCTGTGAAATTTTATTTTTTGAGTGGTGATTTTCCATGTTTCAATAGGGGGGGGAGGTCTGTACTTGGCTGATCGTCGCATGCATATCATCCGCCGCCCGTCGAATATAATGTTGAAAGCGCACAGAGCGCTTTCTGGTTAATGCCGCTAATATGTTTATGACCGAAATGGTAACCGAGCAGCTTTGTCGCAATTGCTTTGCCCACACTGTTGCCTTCCATGCACTTGTGCGCACGTTTGATGACACGGCCGTTCGGCAATAGTATATCAGCAAAATTACACAGGTATTAAAAAGGGAAGAAGCTATGTTTTACAGTAATCTTTGGTCGAGTTCTCTAATTCGCTATCGAAGTTGCAATCTTCTGTAGCGGATACAGCAAAGGTGTCGGTTCTTCTTTGTCGTTAGCCCTTGTTGCTTCACTGTGCTGCTCCCGTTCCTGACCTCTCAAATGGCCGTTTCACTGATTCGGCCAGCTCCTGAGACTGGACGGTCTCTGTCTGCATCCTATGAGAGTTTACTGAGTTACAAACGCTGACTCAGCAGCAAGCTATGTTTGCGTGACAGACGAATACTGAAAGTCTACTTACAAAGGCTGTGAGTGGTTAATGATGGCGGGTGATAAATCTTGGCACGTACTCCCGCGACCCCTCCCTCGCCTCAAGCGGCCGGTTGACATCTAGCCGTCCGTCGTGGCCATTCACAAATCTGCGCGACCAGCAGCAGCTCCCTCGATCCCACCTGCCAGCATAGCTCAGCAGCTCAGTACGGCGGGCCAATTAATCACGACCGGCGCGCGCCTCCCGCTCACGCGCAAGCTTCACTTCGACCGCGACGCGAATAACACACGTACAATGACGTGACGTTCACGGCGCCGTTTACGATCCAGAGCA
This sequence comes from Globisporangium iwayamae, assembly GCA_023336215.1. Classification (NCBI taxonomy): domain Eukaryota; phylum Oomycota; class Peronosporomycetes; order Pythiales; family Pythiaceae; genus Globisporangium; species Globisporangium iwayamae. The sequence continues at coordinate 11,112 of JAADWP010000999.1, read as the reverse complement.
CGGCGTTCCACCCGTCGATCACGCTCGAGTACGAGGACACGTGGTTCTTCTGCAACAATTCCACAGACCTGGGCTGTAAGGAGAAGTGTTCGACGCGGACGTCGCTCTCCACGGGCGAAGACTCCCCGTACATTTGCGTCGTGACTGCGAACACAACGCTTGTAGGCACAGACGACGCCGTGCTGGTCAAGGACTTCAAGGCGGGTTTCGCGCAGGGCCGGTACTTGAATGGCATGAGGGAGGACGACGTCAACAGCCTCAGCACTGACGGCGTGCTGAGCTTGGGCACAGACTCGTACATGCCCGATTGGAAGCTCACGAGTTGTAACGGCATTTTGGATGTTGTCGACTTATTCTCGCTCTCGCCGGCCAGCGGCGACGCGTTCCTGATGTTCAACGGTGTCAACAACACACTCATCACCAAGAACAACTGGACACCCATTACGTTGCCGCTCGTCGAGAAACGGTCCTAGCAACTGGGGATGACCGCGTTTCAGGTCGACGGACTCGCGGACGCCAGCACCGCGCTCTTCCCATGTACCCCGGCATCGAAATGGGAGAAGGAGGTGAGCACGTCCGGCGGCCACCTCACTTTGGGACTCAAGTACATCACGATGCCGCAGTGGATCTACGAGGTGTTCGAGGACAAGTACTTGGCCAAGTCAACGGGCTGCAGAAAATCGCTCCGCATCGACCAGGACCTCTCAGGCGAGGTCAGGATCTACGTTTGCCCCAGTGACACTGCCCTCTCACGCCTAGCGTTCACGTTCAGCAACGCGACGTTCTTTCTCGACGACAAGGACTACGTGACGCCCAAAGAGGATGAGGCAACAAGGTCGTAGTCGAGCTCCTGGGCGGCTTCAGCCCGGACTTGTGAGAGTTTGGCGCCGCGTTCGTGCAGAAGTTCTACATGTCGTACCGCGAGCGCGCGAATATCACGGTATACTGTCACCTGGGCGAGTATTGCGCGCTCAACGTCGTGGCGAACCCAGGTCCACCGAAGGACGCACTCCATAACCGCGCGTGCGAATACTTCGGCATGAACAGCACCAGCTCAGCGTCTGGCAGCGGCTCGTCGATCAAGAAGAAGAGCTCGACGTCAGAGAACGACGCGCTCATGTCGCCGTCACCCAAGACGCGCAACACGACCGTCATTATTGTAGTCGTGCTCGCACTGCTCATCATGGCGGCCTCGGCGTTCTATCGCCACAGGAAGCGCAAGCAGCACGCCGCCAAGATGGCGGTCAGCGACAGCAACGGTATCATCAGTATACCCGTGGCTTCGTTTCCAGCAACAGCTACTGCTGGCGCAGCGCCGTATCAGGCCAAGCCATCCGCCGATGCCGCTAGATAGAAGTGAAGAAAACTCTTCTTCGCGATGTACTGGAAGTGTGGAGTTACATAAGCGTGAGCACTTGAAAAATTGAGTTAGATATGCGCGTCAGAGTCGGAGCCATTTCAATGTTGACGAGCTGCAATTCTTACCTGAGGGATGGAGCTCCTGTCCTCTGCTCACGACTACAACTTCCCTTGGTTCTTGAGATGGCGCTCTCACTCCAGTTGGACGATCCCACTACCAGGACGAAGCCATCTTGAACACAATACTGCACAACAATATCGTTAGTAGAAAAGAACCCATGGCGAGCAGCAGAAAGTGTCGAGTGCCTACCTTCTCGGGCATTTTGGCAAATCGAATGTCGAAGCGGACTTCGATCTCTGCTTCAGCGAGGAGGGCAAAGATCAGCCATTGCTGCTTCGGCGCTCCTGGGATGCGGTCCTTCGCTGGCACGGGCACGTACGACAGTCGTCTTTCCGCGATCACTCGCACCCTAGACACACACCCAGTCTCACTTCACAGCGATGAGCTCTTCAGCAAACTGAAGGCTAGGGAATAACCTAGTTTTTAGTTTTAGGGACGGTTTTAGAACCTGGATTTTACGGAGCGATTTAGGTAAAAAGCAAAAGAAACAGTTCGAAAATTGAGCACTTCCATTGACTCTGCGTGCTCACGATGGGCCAGGCCGCGACGAAGGTGAAGGAGGCGCACACGCAGGCGAAGAGCAAGCCCAAGCAAACGCGCAGCGTGATGCAGCAGAAGATCAAGACGGCGGCGGCCACGGGCGTGCTCGCGCTCCCCGACCACAAGCTCAAGAAGGTACCGGCAGAGCTGCTCGGCATGGCGGCCAAGCTGCGCACACTCGACCTCTCACAGAACCGCATCGACGAGCTCCCGCAAGAGATCAACGCGCTCACGGCGCTCAAGACGCTCAAGGTGGCGGGCAATACACTCACGACGCTGCCGGACCTCTCGGGGCTTACGGCGCTCACCACGGTACGTACGTCCATACAACGCCAGTGAGTTCACTGGCATGATTTGCTCACCCTAATCGTACTCTGGCTGTATGTGATGTGGTGCGGATGACATCTACTAGCTGGTCCTGGACGGGAACGCGATCGAGAGTATCCCGCTAGCGCTGCCGCCCAACTTAACGAAGCTCTCGCTCAAGAGCAACAGGCTGCGCGAGGTTCCCGTGAGTATCACTCGCCTCACGCAGCTCAAGGAGCTCGACCTCAGCGGTAACTCCATCACGGTCATCCCAGACCATGTGAGCGCGCTCGGTGACTTGGTGGACCTCACCATCGACCAGAACGCCGTGCGCCTCTTGCCAGTCGCGCTCGCGCAGTGCGCCAAGCTCAAAGTGCTCTCGGCGCGCGGCAACAAGCTTGCCGGTGGAGCTGCTGGTCCACAGGCGATCGCGAGCGAGATCCTGAGCGCCTCAGCCGTGCACATCATGAACCTCGAGGGCAACCCGCTGACCAAATTCGACCTCGAGGCCATGGAGGGCTTCGAGAGCTTCATGGGGCGTCGCACGCAGGCCAAGAACAAGGAGATCCACGGCGGTCTGAACGCCGACGTGAGTCTCTGTGGCCTCGACTGAGACTCAGTTGCCCAACAAACTCGCTGTACGTGCGTCCACAGCCTTTGATTTCTTTTCACTCGATAGTATGGTAAATCTTTTTTGATATTTTGAGTGGAGAGCTTGTGAGTTGTGTGCATTATGGTGCATCAGCCGAGGCGTTTGAAGCTGCTGCTGTTGTCCAGCAGCGTGGTGCGCGGCGGCGGCTTGAGGTGGTCGCTCGCCCTCGTAATCAGCACCTGCTTGACCTGCACGGATGGCACGGCAACGGTCATCAGGTTTTGACTATCGTTGTTACTGAGCTGCTCACTGACAATGTCGCTTATGCTGGTGGCCACCATACTCTCCAGCTTCGGGTCGCGCTTCGTGAGCTGCATGTAGATGTTGCCGATGCCATTCTGTGTCTGGGTTCGCATGTCCTCAACAAATGCTGTGATGTTGGTGAAATGTGCGGCGTGCTGCTTGTGTTCGCGCTGGAGATCGCACTTGTTGAGCTTCTCATACACGAGCGCGAGGTTCCGGTGCGCCCTCAACTGCCCCACGGCCGACTGCGCGTGCGGCCGCGACGTCGAGAGACGTAGGTCGCGCTTGTGACAAGAGAGCGCGTGGCCGAACTGCATCTGCAGCGACGCGATGTTGCCCAAGTTCGCGTACACGCGTGCCTCGAGCTCTGCGTCCTTCTCGTTGAGTGCGATCACGAGCGCCTCCTGCTGGTGGTCGAGTGCCTTCGCAGGCTCGCCGGCGTCCATGAAGAGCACGCCAAGGGCTTTTAGTGCGCGGCCGTGGATTCGGGTCTCTCGTGCTCTCTGCGCCGTCACGAGCGCTTTGTCCTGCATCGATTGAGCCCACTGGAGCTTGCCATCTTCCTTGAGCGCGACGCCAATGTGGTGGTAGAGCAGTGCTGTCAGGGAATCATCACCAGTTGCGAACTCCAGAGCCTCAGCGAGCTGCCCCGCGGCCTTTTGGAACTCGCACGTGCCGTAGAGAAGGAAAGTGCCCTTGGCAATGCATCGCGCGAGTTTCCACTGCGTCTCGACGGCCTTGGAGTCCAACTCGGTCAGGAAGAAGCTCGAGAGGTCGTCGTCCCCCCATGGCGACGGTGGCGCTTTGTCTGATGGTGCGTTGTGAGCATTCGCGAAGGTGTCAAAAGGATTTGAGTCTTCACTTGTTCTAGCTGAGTCTATTGCTAGAGAATGGCGGATGTTAGCGAGAAGCCCTGGCGCAGACTTGTTCCTCAAGAGCCCGTGCGGCTCTCGATGGAGAGATGATGATGAAGTTGTGGAAATAGTAGGAGCTGATGTTGCTGGTGACAGTGTGGACGATGATGGTGATGATGCTAACGATGGAACTGTTGCTGTCGCTGGGAGGAGGCGGTCGAGCGTTCTTCCTGACTGACGCGAGTGCTCGCGCCGGGCATATCGAGACCTGGGTCGAGCATTGAAGCTGTGATATAAAGCGAGCGGTCAGAACGAGTGCACGTGGGGACGTCAAGATGGGGATCGTATCAGAAGACATGAATACGTACACGAGCTCCTGAAGATTCTTGGACGAGCTCTGGAGCAAAGGAGACGCACCATCGCCACCATCAGCTCCTGCTGCTGAGCTGAAGCGAAACGCTGCTGAAGAGGCATTTGCTGGTGTCGTGTCCCTCGATGACGGATGCGGCGAAAACGTATTTGAGCTTCTTCTCGCAGAGCTAGGAGCAATCGAGCCGGAAGAAGCAGTCTCTTCTGACAGTACGAGATCTTCATTGTCCATTGACACAACGAGATCCAGCTCGCCTCGGATCACAGTCTGGCGCGACGGTGGCTTGCGCGTCGAGGGGAAGGATGAAGACGCGATCGACCTCTGTGTGGTCATTTGAGCCAGTGGATTGCTGCTGCTGGTATGGTACAACTCTGGGGTTTCTGCATCGTCGCTCATGCTGTTGCAGTCATCGTCCGCTGACTCGTCGTCTGGGTCAGAGTCCTGGATGCGGTTGAAGCTCTTCTGCCTCGTGAAGGCTTGATGGTGGTCAGGTTTTGCTGTCGCTCTCAGTGGTTGGTGAACATAGTCACCAGCGCTAATCGCGGCATACTTGCTAGTTGCTGAGGCTGTCGGAACACAGGGAGGCAGCACTCGCCTCCGTGTTGGCCCTATCTGCTGATTCACATTGCTGCTGCTGTTCTGAATCACAAATTTCTGAGGCGATGAAGACGGGCGAGCGCTATATCCATTGCCCCTGCTGGTCTCTTTGCTATGCCCACTGCCACTGGAGCTTGAGTTTGGTCGTGGTCCTGAGCCTGTGGTCGCTCGCGACGACTGAGTTGACTGCTGCTTGCTCTTGAGCGAGTTGCTGGTTGACGCGGCCTTGTACCGGTGCACCTCGGCGTGGAAGTTTGGATACAGCAGCTTCGAGTCCATTGGACTGCGTGGCGCTCGGCAAGCAGCAAAGCTGTTCTCACTCGATCGACTTTGAGGGTAGCTGACAGAGACAGAAAACACGCCAGCCAGCTACACGAGCTGCAGAGTCGAGCGTCACGTGAAGAATCGATGAGGGTGCATGAGATAAGAGGCGCGGGCTCGAGTATGAATTTCGTTGACGTGGGTTGAAGAGTTGTTGTATTCTTAGACCTCTGACACAATTAGATGAAGAGGTCGAGAGAGATGGAAATTCTCGCATGAGTCGTCTGCCTTTGCGACGAGAGCTGCGTGCGTTGGCTAAACATGATCGTTGTTGGGATTATAAGCAATTGTCAGATGGTCTATGAGGTAGTTAGTGCAGGTTCTTTAATGGTGTCAGCTTGACGGCGGCTGTGCTCGAAGCCCTCAGGTAGGCGGATTACTTGAGTCCTCTTTCTCTCTCTTAGGTGACTGAATACTGGCGCTGCAGTGGAAGCGGTTGGCTGGAGGCTACGGCAGTGGCGCCGCCGTCCTGCTGCAGCAGCACGCTCTTCTTGCGCTTCTCCTGGAAGAGCCGCTGCAGGTAGCTGAAGAGCGGCGCGTTGTCGCTCGGTGGGGTGGTCGTGATCTCGAACGGCGTCATCTCCTCGCCTTTCCTGGCCACGATCAGGATGAAGTGCGTGTCCTTAATCTACAAACAAGACCATAAGAGCGAGAGACATGAGTCCAAGAGTCTCAAGAAGAGCTCAAGTAAGTGTCTTAATACCGTACCTCGCCCTGCTCGAGCTGGATGGCTGTGATCGCGCTCCAGCTGACCTTCTTCTGCGTTGAGAAGAGCAGCGGCTTCTTGCGTACGAAGAGCAGTTCGTCGTCCACGAGGAACATCGTCTCCTTGCGCCACTGTCCAGTAACACACAGCAAGTCGTTAGTGCTAGCACAGTCAGAACACAATCCACACACAATTTGGACGTACCCGAGTGTCCTTGGCGAGTCGGAAGATCGCCTTGCCCTGCACGAGCTGTGCGCGCATGCGCTGCTCGTCCTCACCCGACACAAACACCTCGGCGTTAACGATCGTTGGTGCTCGACTGAACTCGGGCAGTGGCTGGAGCGACGACGGCTGGTGGCCCGTGATCGCCTTGAAGCGTTCGAGGGACTCGGCCTTGTACTCAAACCCCTCGGACTTCTTCCTGCGCGAGTTGGCCTTGGTCGAGATCTCCGCGATCTGCGCCGCGTTTATGGATGGCGCGCGCTCCGACTGGCGGCGTGTTGGTAGCAATAGGGAAGTCGAGGTCGCGGGTGAGAGCTCTTCCGCCGACGGTGGATGGGTCGACAGCATGACGTCCGAGAGCGCGTTGATGAGGCTCTGTCTCGTGGGCTGAAGCGCCTGAGCCTGAGGCTGCTGCTGAGTCTGAGCATTGAGGTGCTGATGCAGCTTGACTTGGTCAACAGGAGGAGCATTCGAGCGCCTCTCGATGCGCTCCAAGTATACTTCCGTCTCGCTGGCGCTGCCGGCCTCACCCTCGTCATCGCTGTGCTCGTCGATCACCTGAATGCGCTCGATCGCCTCGTCGTGGTGATCGCTGGCATCGAGGCTCGGAGCACAGCCTTCGAGTAGTGGATAGGGCGACAAGGGTCTCTGGACACTAAGATCGCCGGACGAGAGCGCCTGGCTGTCTTTCTTCAAGTCAAATGCGTGAGGCTTCATGATAAACGCCTGAGGAAGAGCGATCGAGGCGATGCTAGCTTCGTCTGGAATCGAGTCGAAGTAAATCGAGTCGTTTTCCTTGATCCAGACGACGCGGAGTTGGTCGAGAGCGGCTCGCTTGGTCACGAGCATCGGTGCCACGCGCTCACAACTTCCGGGTAGAGGTGGTAGACCGAGGCCGCCGATACTCGTGCGCTCCCGGAAGAGCTTCTTGGCGAGCTCGGCGAAGGCAATCGCCCGGCCAAAGCTGCGCACCTGGTGCTCAACTTCAGCCGAGAGCAGGAACGCCTGCGCCTGGTGGAGCTTCCCGAAGAAACTCGCAAAACCCAGCAGCGTCTTGGTTTGGCGGCTTGGTCCAATGGGACTGGAAGGCGATGACGAAGAGTTGTTGCAGTTGCGCAGCAGCGCAGCCTCAAAGATCTGGAAGGACGCCTGGCAGCCGCCGTGAAGCTTCACAAGCACTGACTTGCTGTAGTGCTTGTCAAAGTGCAGCACAGCCTTGACGATCGAGAGCTGCTGGGCCTGAGCTCACAGTCATTCAATTCCAGCCACACATATACAAATACTCAGTCAGATTGAATGTCCTTCATAGGTGGACGTTTTCCACCAGACTTTGTTGCTACGTACGATGGCGAGGCAGACGCTCTGCATGCTCTTGAGCACGTCCAGCGAGAGGTCCGGCAGGCTGCTAGGCGGCTCGATACCCTCCATCAGGTACGTGTTCATGAGCTCGAGGATGTGGTCGAAGATGCCGGCGGCGTCCAGGCAGAGCGCTGCGGCTACCGGGATCTTCTCGTGGTCACGGCTGCGCGTGACGCACTTGACCTGGTTCAGCAGCAGGATCGCGCGCGTGAAGAGCACCATGGGCAGCTCGAACAACAGGGGTATGTCCTACGTATGGATACACTGAGTGAGTGCAAAGTGAATTGTTAGCGTCCCGATGATAAATGAAGTCGTTCGTACTGTTGACTCGGAGGTGAAGCAGCTCTTCCAGCGACATGAAACCATCGGCGTCGAGTGGAACTGGACCATCACGTGAATTAGCCGTCCATTCATGCATACGTAGCCTACGGACAAGCGCTAACGCACAGACTCGCACCTGGTCAGACCGCAGGGGTCGGCAGTACTGCTTGCAAGCATCGATAGCCTTGAGCAGCTCGTCCTCGCGACTCAGCTCCAGCAGCTTCAGGCGGTTCTTTAGCTGCAATCTCATCCAGACACACCACCGTTAGATTCCTACGCTCACAGCCATCCATTCAACACGTCTTGCAATGCGTACCATGAGGCGCATGTCTGCCATCTCGGTGCTGAGCACGGCCTCGCCCGCCGCTCCTGGCACCGCGAGGATGTCGGCCTTCATGTGCGGCGTCGGGAGCTCGGGCGTGACCCAGAAGGCCTCGTAGAAGCCATCGCGCTCGGGCGACGGCATGAGGGACGTAGGCATGAGGGCGTGCGTGTGCTGTGTGTTATGTGTGTGTGAGCTGATGTACTGTGGATGCTCTGGTTCTGACATAGGCGAGAGGCACGGGCGAGCAAGCAGCTCCGATTAGATGCCGCGATAAGATTGATCGACTTGGCGATGAAGATAAGAACGAGAATAGAATTGGGAGCCTGAACCCGACAACTAATACTGCGCAGTTATTGCTTTGGTACACACGGTGCGAATGTTTCAATCTGAGACCTACCACCTACTTCAACAATCACCTCCAAGTCGTAATCGACTTCTCCTTAGGAGGTGCCATGCAAGCCAAGTTGAACACCACCAGAGGGTGTGGGACGAGGTGCTAACGATTGTGGCCGAGAGTATTGCTCCTGAGGGAGCGCTTATAAGGACATTTGGGCGACGCACTGGCTTTGTAGAGCCAACGATGCCAGCCACGAATAGAAGAGCAAAGGCTGGGGCGGACACTGACTTTTCTCACAGACAACGGATGAAGTGGAGCCATGCGGAGAAAAGCGCGACCGAGAGCCGCTCAGCAAGCGTCAAGCCCTCGCCCGCCAGCGGTAGTCCGGTCGCAAGGATGGGGACTCGATGCGACGGCGACGGCAGGCCACGAACAACAAAGCCAGGAGCTGGCAGCGACGACAAGCACGCCGCGTGAGTCGACACCAGGAGCTGATGGACACGTCGAAATTGCACCACGAGCGCTGAAGCCAGGGGTGGGCGGCGTCAGCAACGGCTCAATGCGAGCAACGATACCAGGGGCCGGTGGTCACGGCAAGGTGCGACCGCGGTTGAGTAACGCGGAAACATGGGGTTGTTGAATGACTGGGAGGGCTTGTGTGCTCTGTTTCCTCTGCATGTCTGCGGGTTTTGGCTGTGTAATTCGATGTGGAAATGTTTGTGTGCTTGTGAAGAAGTTGGGGCTGTTTGCGGCTGTGAAGTTTATTTACAAGCGACTTGGCCAGAATGAAATGCTGCAAAATCGCTCGAGACCATGAAATACTCACACCTGTAGTTTCCAAGCACTTGAGTACTTACAGCTTGGTGAGCTACTAGCTCAATCGTCATCACTGCGTCCACTACATTCTCTCCCTGATCTAAGTGCGCGAGCATTTCGTCCTTGGCTCGGTGTGTGCCGTTGGGTCTCACTTTGGCTCTTCCTATCTCATGTTCTTTTGCTGTAACGCGACCGATTTGCTCTGCTCCTCTTTTATGAACACAGCTCGCTGCGCAACACCCAATCACACACGGTGTGATTGGGTGATTGGGTCTTCGCAGCAAAGATACGCGCCACGCCAAAGGATGTGTCGCGTTTTTACGACCCCGTAATTACAAGAAGCGCCAGCCTTCAACTCTCAGCAGAACGCTCCCCCTCGCTCGCTCGCTCGCTCATTCGAATCCAAATCGCAACAAGACTTCGACACGACAGATCTACATATCTATCACCTCAACACCAAGATGCTCGCCCTCCGCCGCGCCGCCGTCGCCGCCACCCAGAAGCGCTCCGTGCTCGCCACCTCCTCTGCCATGCAGACCGCGTCGCTCAACGCCGACTCCTTCAAGGACAAGGAGCGCGCCGCCGAAGGCGCCTACTTTAAGTACGTATTGTGTGAAATGATCCGCTTTGTAAGCTCCCCCAGAAGAACACGGGGAGCATTATTGTTTTCTTTGGCGAATGAGGGCGTATGACGGGTCTAGCAGTGGATTGACGTCTGTTCTGTGTGTGTGTGTGTGTGTACGCGAACGGCTATTGTAGCAAGGAGGACGAGAAGGCGCTCCGCAAGCTGCTGAAGAAGCTCAAGGGTCAGGCCGACGTGGTAAGTTGCCGTTATGATGTATCGATCTTGTGGCTTTTTAAAAGTGCGAGAGGCTGATTGGTGTTATTATGTATTGTCACTTCACAGAACGACGCGCCAGGTCTCAAGGCGCACGTGAACCACGACGTGTCGGGACTGAGCTCGATCCAGGGTCTGAAGCTGACGCAGGAGCAGACTGAGGCGCTCCTCAAGTGGAAGCACGACCACTAAACAGCCCAATCTTACAAGCAAGTGCTCAAGTACAAATCGCGCCTCTGCTGACGCTGTTACAGCCCACAGTTGCAGCGTAGTCCTACGGCGCTCTTATCACAAGTGACACGCTCCTTCCTCCTGTACCCGTCGCTGTATATCGCGTATGCTGACGTTTCCAGAACTAATGTGGTGCGGATAATGGAGTGCAACCAGACACAGAAAAAACCAATAATACTATCATAACAATCATCAAGATGACTCATGCAATTCTCGTGTTAAGATCTCGGAAGCCCACAGCAGCATTTTGGCCCATCGTCACGACTTTGCGTGGTGCAAACGACAACTTCAACTTGCTACTTCCCAGCGCGCGCACCCAGTTACACCGAGCATGCAACACGGCGCGCGTCTAGACTGAAGGCGCCTTCAGTGCAGTTTGTGTGCGTCCTACAGCGCCTCGATTCCCCACTTGATTGCGCTTTTGTAAGTGCCGTCATCCAGCCGGAGCTCTTGGAGTTTGTGTGCTGCTTGTATGATGGATAAGCAGGAATGTTTGTCGTAGAGACTCACTTCAACACGCCCATCGCGCGTCTTCCAGCTCGCACAGCAAGATGCTCATTTCGGAACACGCTCTCAAGGGGGGGGGGGGGGGGG
>JAADWP010000998.1:0-12094 GCA_023336215.1 Globisporangium iwayamae | reverse complement strand
TAGGCTTCGGGCGGCTGTTCATGTCGAATCCGGACTTGGCCGAGCGTTTCCAGAATGGCTGGCCGCTGAATGGTTTCGTCGAGCATAAGTACTGGTGGGATGCGGCGATGGGCGCCGAAGGTTACAACGTGTATCCAGCGTTTGACTCAGGAGAGACTACTAATACCGGAGCTTGTGTTGCATCGGATGTGTGGGCTAAGTGAACACAGCTATGAAATGTGGTAGTGGAGTAACAGCCGCCCGAGCTTTCGAGACCACTTTCAGCTGTTTGTAATCGAATCCTACGGATGATCGTTAGCTCATAGTACAGTGAGTGGAGGTCTGTACCCGTAACCGCACTTGCCCAATCGAAACGAAATATGAGCAGTACAGCAATTGACTTGACTTGAAGTATTTTATTTTTAGCCAATCAACATTAAATATGCTCAAGCTGGAAAATTGGACAATTGCTTAGAAGAAGCAAGTTTACGTTACAATATAGGTCAAGTACCTTATAACCGAATATCCCTTGTTATCCGCTGCTGTTCTGTTCTGTATCCCATTGATCGGCATTTTCTTTTCTCTACTCTCAGACCAACCAGAAGCCTCTCAAGATCCCTTCAGTGGAGATCACGAGAGAGGTGCTCGTGCCATTTGACACCAACACGGCCGAATGATACGGCGCGACTGATTGCTACAAGTAATTCATGGTGTGCACCCACAGGTGAACGAAGGGCGTGCGCCTCTACCATAATAGTTGACCGAGCTCTTCACACAGCAGACACTTGAACACGTTTGAGGACGTCGATTTGCATTCAAACCTAGTGTACTTCGTTGTACATTTGTGAACGACCGAAAAACCAATGATTTTCGAATGCGGATTCGAATGTCAGAGCCAAAACACGCCAGATGAAGACGGTTGCACGCTTCGATTCCATATCATGACTCTTGCGTTGCACCACCAAGCTCTTGAGATATATACAACTGCTTGAAGCCTCATTCATCCCCCATCCAAAGCTCACAAGTGAAGATTCATCTAGCGAGCTCCTGGGGCGTGTGGTGAGCCTCTCCTTGGTGCTGGGACAACTGGCAGCCGGAGTTCTCCTGCTGTCAGGGAGCGAGCCACTCGCGCGGCGTCGTAATCGAAGTGGACGAATATTCTCATGGCCTGCAGCGTGCTTGCTGGCCCAGTCGCTTTTCGCTCTGATATCACGGCCATTGACTTGAGCCTAGACTTTGTGCAGTGAGCTGCTGCGAGCCAATCGCGGCGGCAAAATGGGACGAGTCACTTGAACTTGGCTCAAATGAGACAGATATGGAGGTGCGTCACGAGCTCCAAGTTCAAGATGACGCGCAAATTATCTACAATTTGAGGGTATTATTTTGGATTATATGTAGATAGAGAGATTTACTGACACACACGAACAGTTCATTTTGCGCCAATTTGGTGAGAAAAATGTACTTTATGGTATTTATTTTATAAAATGTGTCTTCATCTGACTATTCCTGCGTCGAAAATGTGATGTGGACGAACCCGAAACAAGTCAGAGGATCCGCCAGTGCGGATTTGCTCGCCCTTGAATCTCCTCGTCCGGTGCTTTGCCACGTGCACACACCCGTTCGCCAGCTGCGCCCACCTGCTGCAATAGCAATCCAGTGATCAGCGGACGAACGGACGGACGGGCACAGCGATGCGCATTCGCCAGGATGTCCGTGACTGGCTCCCACGAGTGGACAGGAAGGAACGAGTGACCGCCCCCGTCTATTGTTTGCATTGGGGCCAGCCACTTCTCTGTACATCTCTACTACCTATCTACCTATCTCACGCAGCGAATTAACGCACGCACGTTCAAGTTGAATCTGCGCCCATGCGGTTGAAGATGGTGCTCAAGGAACGACCAATTCCAGTCCAGTAGCGACGGCGCAATCGACTGAGAGAGATCGTTCTCTGTCCAAGCAGTGGTCCAGGCCTTGTGTGGACCTAAGGGATTTGATGTCGCCAGCGCTGCTGCCAGCCGTGTTCGGCCTCGCTCATTCCTCAATTCACCAAGCTCCGCGCACCCGCACACTACCACGCAGACCCATTCGACCACGATGAGCGCGCTTGTGACCGTCGCGACCTGCAACCTGAACCAGTGGGCGCTGGACTTCGACGGCAACCTCGAGCGCATCCTCACGTCGATCCGTGAGGCCAAGGCACGGGGCGCGACCTACCGCCTCGGCCCCGAGCTCGAGGTCTGCGGCTACGGCTGCGAGGACCACTTCTTGGAGCAGGACACGTTCTACCACTGCTGGGAGTCCATGGAGAGGATCCTCAAGTCTGACGTGACGTTCGACATCCTATGCGACATCGGCATGCCCGTGATGCACGACGGCGTGCGCTACAACTGCCGCGTCTATTGCCTCAACCAGAAGATCTTGTTCATCCGCCCCAAGCTCTTCCTCGCGGACGACGGCAACTGCCACGAGAAGCGCTGGTTCACGACGTGGAAGCCCTCGAAGGACCGCATCCTGCGCGAGCACGTGCTGCCGCCCAACATCCAGAAGCTCACGGGCCTCGTGCACGTGCCCTTCGGTGTCGGCGCGCTCAACACACTCGATACGTCGTGCTCGGCCGAGACCTGCGAGGAGCTTTTCACGCCTGACGGGCCACACATCAATCTCTGCCTCGCGGGCGTCGAGATCATCGGCAACGGCTCGGGCTCGCACCATCAACTGCGCAAGCTGCACCAGCGCGTGGACCTCATCCGCGGCGCCACCTCCAAGAGCGGTGGCGTGTACCTGTACGCGAACCAGCAGGGCTGTGACGGCGGCCGCCTCTACTACGACGGCTGCGCTGTCATCGTCGTGAACGGTGAGGTCGTGGCCCAGGGCTCCCAGTTCTCCGTCCAGGACGTCGAGGTCGTCACTGCGACCGTGGATTTGGACGACGTGCGCTCGTACCGCGGCGCGTTCAGCAGCCGCAGCGAGCAGGCGAGTTCGCTGGATACGGTCATCCCCAAGATCAACGTCAAGTTCAGCCTGTGCCACGACGAGAGCACGTTTGTGCGCCCCACATCCGTTATTGACGTCAAGTACCACGGGCCTGAGGAAGAGATCGCACTTGGACCAGCCTGTTGGCTCTGGGACTACCTGCGCCGCAGCGGCGGCTCGGGCTTCTTCCTCTCGCTCTCTGGTGGCGCGGACTCGTCCTCAGTGGCGTGCATCGTCGGCGTCATGTGCCACTTGGTGGCCGAAGCGGCGAACCGCGGCGACAAGCGCGTGATCCAGGACGTGCAGCGCATCATGGGTACCCAGGGCCAGGAGTTCAAGCCGCTCACGGCCAAGGAGTTCGCCTACCACGTGCTGCAGACAACCTGCATGGGTACGCGCAGTGTGCTCTCGGCCGCCAAGGCCAAGACCGCGTCCGCGCTCGCGAACGAGATCGGCTCGTACCACCTGGAAATGGGCATGGACACGATGGTCGACGCCGTGATCAGCACGTTCACGCTGCTCACAGGCAAGAAGCCTGAGCCACTGGACGCCGGCGGAGACCTGACTCAGGAGTTTGCGCTGCAGAACATCCAGGCGCGTCTGCGCATGGTCATGAGCTACATGCTGGCACAGCTGCTGCCCTGGGTGCGCTCAAAGAAGGGCTTCCTTCTCGTGCTAAGCTCGGGCAACGTGGACGAGGGGCTCCTAGGTTCCATGACCAAGTACGACTGCAGCAGCGGCGACCTGAACCCGATCGGCGCCGTCTGCAAGCGCGACCTCAAGAAGCTGCTCCGTTGGGGCGCGCATAAATACAACTATCCGTCGCTGAGCGCTGTGGTCGGTGCGCTCTCGAGCGCTGAGGACGGAGCCACGGATTCCACCGCCATGACCTCGGAAGAACTCGGTTGGTTCGGCCGCCTGCGCAAGATTGACCGGTGCGGCCCATACTGGATGTTCCGTAAGCTCACACACCTGTGGGACCATCTGGAGCCGCACGTGGTGGCCGACAAGGTCAAGCGCTTCTTCCTCACGTACTCGCTCAACCGGCACAAGATGACGACGCTCACGCCGTCGTACCACGCCGAGAACTACTCGCCCGACGACAACCGCTTCGACCTGCGGCCGTTCCTCTATAACTCGCACTGGACGCGCCAGTTCAGTGCCATCGACTCGCTCAGCGACCGCCTCGAGGCGCATCTAGGCAAGAAGGAGCTGTGAGGTGAGCATGCTGATATAAGTCAACTAGTTTAGATACATACATGCACACAACAAATTCAATACAACATAATACATCACCATTCATCCATCACCTTCGCGCTGTACTGCTTTCAAGGAACCATCAGCACCTCCAAGGTCGAGGCGCTTTCAACCAACCATTTTCGTGTACATCCATGTATTCAACCAACAAAAGCACACCAGCACATTTTTGTACGGAAAAATAAATAACAAAAATTTCCAGCACCTTGGGCGGCTCATTAGCACGTACCCCTCTCAACACATTCACTCACTTACCACCAAACGAAATCTACTCACCTCGGAAAGGGCGGGAATTCGGGGAGTGTGAACGGATTCGAGCGTTTACCTAGTAGTGGCGCGCGCACTGCGTCTGCAGTGGTGGTGTGGCTGCTGTCGCCGAGAGCTGATACTGAGAAGTACGAGAGGCTGGGCAGGCGCGGCGCGGGCCACGCGTCCTGGCTCGTGGCTTCGTGGACCACGACTGTCTCGCCCTTGGTCTCTTCCTCTGGGTCGTCATCGGCATCGAATGCGGGCCTCTCGGACAGAATGCTAGTCAGCTGCAGTTGCCACGGACGACTGGGACTGCTCGAGAACCCGGCACTGAGGTGCTGGTACTGAAGCTGCTGCTGGTTTAGCAGCTGCTGGTTCAGCTGCGGTGGGAGCGATGCTGCTACTGGGTACACTGCTGTCAATGGAGCCAAAGAAGAAGAGACATCTTGTGTTGCTGCTGCTCCTGTTGCTATTGGTGGTAGCGATGGAAGTGGGGCTCTGTCGGCCGGGTCGAGGATGTTTGTGAGCTTCGAGTGCAGCTTCAGTTCCCGCGTGTGCATGTCCGTGTCGCTGTTGTCGCTGTCATCCGCTTGTCGTCGGCTGGCGTACTTGGACACGATCGGATCGATCCAAGACGCTGCTTTCTTGCCCGCACTCTCGTTGTCGTCGTCACTGCTGGGGCTGGCACCACTATCCTTTGCAGTCTGTGGGTACACGTTCAGGTCGCCGATGAGAAACTCCTCCGAGATCTTGGCGCCTTCAAAGAGCAGACAGAGATCCTCCGGGTCGTGCAGCAGCCGCGCGAAGGCTTCAAAGAGGTCCAGACGGAAGTCGTAGCCGATCACGCGGTGCGAGTTCGTGTCGAACACGAAGTCAAAGTGCCCGATGCCGCGGAACTTGCGGCCGAGCAGCTTCTCGACCACTTCGCGGTGCTGCAGCAAGTGCGGGAACATGAGCTCTATCGTCTCGAGAGTGAAGAGCGACTCGTAGCTCGCCTCGGACGAGACCATGGCCACGGGCCGTACGACGCCACTGGGCGTGACGTAGTCCATCTGTGGGAGCACCTTGGAGCTGATGTAGCGCAGGTCGAGCTCCGAAAGCGCGGTCGAGTAGCGCGTCCACTGGTCGCGCATCATGTCAAGACCGACGAAACGGCCGATTGATACGCGCTCATCCATGACGCGCGAGAGGAACTCCATCGTGTTGACGTACTGGTTCGCGCTTATGGGTACGACTGTACGGAAGCCGTGCTGGAACACACGGTGGTACTCGCGCACGACCTTGACGTAGGATCCGTCGCGGTCGTCCATGCGGTTGAGCCGCTGCGCGCTCAGGATGTCGCGCATCTGATGCAGGTGCTGGATCTCCTGCTGCAGGTCGTTAATGTCGAGCTGCAGGTTGTAGAGCTGCGAGTTCTGTGAGTCGCGCGTGCGCCACTTGAGCTTGGGTCGTTTGGCCGGCTTGGGTTGCATGCTGCTGACCATGGTCGTCGTCGTCGCCTTGTTAGTCTTCGCCCTGGCCTTGGCCTTGGGCTTCTGCTTGGACGAGGGCGCCACGACCGCGGCGGCGGGCGGGGGCTGTTGCGGTGGGGTGGACATCATTTGTGCCTGGGCCTGCTGGTCTCACAGGGAGAGAGCGACTGAATGATAAAGAGAGAGAGAGAGAGAGAGTGTAGTGTCTTTTTGGCGTCGCGTGCGGGAATGAGGAATGAGCTCGTTGCTTGTGGTTTGCATTTCGTGAGGGGGAAAACAACAGCTGGGAACCGACCAAAGGCTCACAGCACGTAATCTTATCAGCCCTGTGCTCCCGTCCGTAACAAAAGGATGTTCTTATCGTAAATGCTTGGCAGCGGGCTATAAAATGTGACATGCCAACGAGTGGGTCTGTAAAAAAAGGGAGCTGTCGAAGAGGGTTGGGATTTCACGCCGTACCGTACTTACCTACCGTCCAACCGTCGAAGCAGTGTAAAGTTTCTTCAAAGCAACAACAACGGCATGCGGACCGCGTCTTCCTCCATATCTCGGGTGATAAGAAATGAACCGAGTGAGGAATTTGACTGTGCAACCAATTGATGAGCCACTCGCCCGGTCCCCTCTTGGATGAATGACGCACGAAATTTTGAGCATCGGGCTGTCGTCGTCGTCGTCGTGGCGGCGATCGCAGTTGACGAAGGTGGATCTGCAAATGGGCCACCTTGAACCTGCCATGATGGACAGCGTGATTGACGCAAGGCTTCAAAAAAGAGTTAAACTAGGAGAGACTGTTCATGAAGACGGTGGACTTCTTCGTGTTCGACGGCGGCGAAGGCTTAACACGAAGCCATCCATCATCAAAGTGTATGCTCTGCGTTAGTCATTTGATGGCTTATGAGCACACCTGTATGGCGTACAGCGTTCCCCATAAAGTAGCATACATCGTCAAGTCTTTCTTTGTTGTTGGAAGGTGGCTGCTGTCATCGAAATCATGCTTCGCAGTAGTACACCTGTAATCAGGTTTCAATCAGGATACCGCCGCAAGTGGTGGCTGCGCAAACCTGCGACTTAGCAAGCGAAGCACAACGAAGATCACCATTCATGCGTGTCTCGAACGAGCTGACAGCTCGCGGCGCAACCCAAACTCGTGGAAGAAATAGTGCCTTTCTGGAAAGACTGCCATGTGGAATCTCAAGAGTGACATTTTTTATAGTGACATCATCAACTTTGTGTAAACAGCTTTATAGTCGACCCACCGTCAAGGCTTCTAATCAAGTCGTCCTTATAAAAATAATAGTAATCTAAGTGCTCTTACAAGATGCCACTATTTCTCACATCGCCTGAGCGGGACAAGGTTTCCCCAAAACTTGCCTGCCTCACTTTCCTTTCCGCCATCCGCCCCGCATCCAACCAGCATGCGCTTCATGGCGTCTCCCTCTTCTGCCGCCACCTGCGCTCTCTCTCTCTCGTTTGCTGCTCACGCGCATCCGCTCCGCTCCGCCGCCTCCCGTGCCTGCGCCCCCATTGTGACGCTCGTTTAGCCATATCCGACAGCGTCTCTTGCAGACGCCAGTGACGACGCAACCCAAGCGAGAGGTATCCAATGTTGAGTAATGGGGGCACGCTCTTTGAGTGTGCAGCTACGCGCAGGTGTCGTGTATGCGGCGGCGACGTCGATGATTAATGTGAGTATGTGAGACAGAGTGGCGGGAGTCGAATGAGACGCGTACGTATGTACGTGTGTATGTGTGCTGTGTATTTGCTTGTGTGCGTGTGCGTGTGCTGCATGCTGTGTCTCGAGTGTTTTATCTGTGTATGTTCCTGGCTCCATGTGCATCCTCAATCGGTCGCGGTGATGCAATTGATAAGGCCGCTTTTAGGGCTCTCGCGCGTAGAAGTGCGCTTCTGGTCGTTGATCTTAGACGGTCGACTCCCCTCGTGGGTCGAGTCCGCTGGGAGCCCGATGCCGACACCAAATTGAAGAAGGTATCTCAATTACAGCTGAGCAATCTCACCAACATGAGTCGAGAGAAGGTGCGATTGGAGACAGGAATGAAGAGTGAATACGAGGACTGACGTAAAGCGTGCAACCATAAGTAGGACAAGACGCAAAATGGTGAAGACGGCGGCATAGATGGCGGACTGTCGAAGGTACTGCGGGACGTGATGGAAAAATCGAGTCTCCAGAATGGGAAATGCGCATTAACGTGCCGCGGCTTCATCGTGATGGATCTTCTACACTTGAGCTGATCTCTCGGTACTTCAAGACAAGATACGCACACTCGTTTCACGCTTACCTGTAGCAGGTAGCGTAAGTGTATGGTGGTTTGTGAATACATTTGTGTATGAGTTGGACTTGCTTGTCGTTCCTCTTCAAATCGTTTTCGCTAATGATTGGCATCGCAGGTGCATACATGTACTGTACAGGAGAGGTCCAAAGTGGCACTGTTGAGGTGATCTCTCTGGATCAAAGATCGCGTGCGTTGGTGTGCGCAATCTTCCGCCTCGTACTGCTTTCATGGATGCGTGTGTCACAACAGTCAAGTGTTTCGGCTGACGTGCGTCTTTGGATTCACTGGACAGGATGAAGCTAAGAAACGTTGAAGTTGCCAAGATCGTTCGAGTCAAAGTGCCAAAGTGTCTCCTCATATCCGCAATGAGAGCGAGCTTTAACACCGCGCCTTGCAGTACCAGTACAAGAGAGCGAGAGCGACCAATGCAACCAAAGTCATCCACGCTAACTGTGTGTTTACTACGGAATGCGATCAGCAGAAGATGCCTCGGATTTCGAGATGCTTCGTTTTTTCTCCGCTTGTGTGGCGGAGACTCGAGACGACTTCTGTTTCTTGCTTCCGAGTTTCGGGCGGTTGCGAGCCGTTACGATCTCCATTTCCGGAAGGAATTTCGCTTGTCTGCACGTATGGCTCAGACTGCTCCTACAGCGCCATTCGCGGCGCTGATCAAGAGAGAACCGCGAGTGGGATCATCACTTTCCTTCTTGCGTCCACGCGCACTTACTCGCTTGCTGGCTGCCCTCGCCTTCTTACGACCCAAGAAACCACAGAATGACGGCTCACGACGGCGTGCAGGTGTCTTTCATCGAGAGCTTCGCCCAGCCCCCGAGCGCCGATGTCGAGGCTCCTTCGTCCTCACCATCTTGCAAATTGGGTCAGCTACGTCCGAGTCTCGTGATCGCGGGTGATGCCAAGGCACTTGAAGTGGTGCGCACGGTGCATTCGCCGAAGTCTGCACTCGAGTCGCCAATGTCCCATTCGCAGAAATCTGCTGCTGGTGGTGTCCTCGTGTCACCGAAGCGACGATTCTTGTTCTCGGACGCGCTTGATGACGCTGTCTTGCAGGCAAAAACAGGCGTGAACTCGGACACGTGCAGCAAGTGGCGTCTGGTCTGGTACGAAAAGTTCTTTGGCACAGCGTGGCAAGGCAAGACGGACTTTGTCGCAACCGTCGCAGCTCTTGTGTAAGTACAACCGCTATTTCTCAGTGCATATCAACGCAGTATGTGCAGCTAATCCACCACTGAATGTTTTGTGAATTGACTCATGACAGCTTCACAATGCACTCGTATGGGAAATTTCTACGCTGGCACGAAGACCGAGCAGACATTGAGCGCTTCGCGACACTCTCGGACCCGATCCTGCCGTACATGGACGCGCACGACCTCTCTGCACCGCTCTTCTTCCTCGTCTACGGCGCACTCATCGGTGGGATCATCTACGGCTTCGACAAACCCGACCTGCTCATTGAGTTCTCACAGACGAACACGCTCGTGATGTGGGTGCGCATGGTACGCCCAGCAGCTTTAGTTAGGGTTTGTACTGACTCGATACTAACCTGTTTACTCGGGAACATGTAGGTTGCGTTGTACCTGACCCCACTTGAAGCCCCACAGGGAATGATCCCGCTGGTCGACCCGATCGTGCACGCGGACGGCAACATCTTCGTGCGCGATCTGTTCTTCAGCGGCCACACGGCGACGACGTATCTCGTGTTCCTCGTCTGTCGCCGCGTTCACTGGTGCTGGAAGATGCTGTTTCTCGTCGTCGCGCTCATGACGGGCTCCATGGTCGTGGTACAGAAGACGCACTACACGATCGATGTCTTCGCTGCGCCGTTCTTCGTGTACACGTCGCACGGGATCATTCAGGGAATCCGCCGCGCGTGCAACGGATTCTACGATTTCTCTGACAACGTCATTGGGAACCACCAGACAGGCAGCAAGGTCAAGACCAACTGAGCTCACTGCATGGCGGCTTATGGCACCTACCTTGATACCCTACATGTCCCTGGATGATCGCTCCTCACACTTCGTACCATAGAAATACCCATGACGAATGAAAAAACAAATCTCTACCTTCATGTACATTGAAGAGCTCATAGTGCTCACGTGTATCTATTGCCAAGTGTTCTGAATGGACAAATGTGTCTCACTCAGGTGGATCTAACGTTATTGCACGTCCGTACCGCCCACAGCGATCTCGTCCGCGCGGATCTGATGCTCCTTCTGGACGATTTTCCGCTTCACCTTGCCGCCCATCCACGCACCGCGGTGGTCGTTCGGGCGGCGCAGGTCGCAATAGGGCGCTGGTGGCGCTGCGAGGAACGCATCGGCGTTCTCGTCGCCCTTGACCATGCGGCGGTACCAGACGTCGCGCAGCTGCTCGCGCTCGTTGGGCAGCATGGCGCCGCGCGCCTCGGGACACATGAAGAAGAGGCGCAGCAGCACCATGCCTGTGGCCACGTTCAGGTTGAGCGAGTCCGCGAAGCCGTGGATCGGCAGGTACACGCGGCGGTCGGCAGCGTCGAGCATCGTGCGGCTCACGCCGTCGGCCTCGCGGCCCATGACGATCGCCATGCGGTCCGGAAGCTCGAGCTCGGTCGCTTCCAGGGAGACTGCGTCCTGGCTCAGGTCCGTCGCCCAGATCTGTCAACCGTGCGTTAAGCTGATGTTATTACAAGAAGGTGGTGCAAGGCGATTTCACCTCATCTCGTACCTCGTAGCCGTTGCTCAGGAGCGCGTCGATGCACGCCTGCGTGGTCTTGAATCGACGGATTGACAGCCAGTTGACCGCCTCCTGTTTAACTCGCCACACGAGTCATAGAATACGCGCGTAGCAAGGTGAGTATGCCATTCAGCATTCATATAAAGCCTTGCAGTTGTAGCATTCATACGCGCGCGATGTGGCGCTCGGTCTTGTGCTGCTTGTAGAACGCAGGCTCGACGATCCATACGTGTTGGATGCCCATGCACTCGGCTATAGGAGCACGCCACGTAAGATAATAAGCAATCGTCTCATCAAAATTAAACAAGCGACAATGAGCTAACACAGAGTATGAAGACGGACCTGTTCGCAGGACCGCTTGCTGGTTGAACATATCGCAGCTCGCTTCCAGCACCAGGATGATGCGCGACGTGCGGCGGTTCAGCACTACAAGGCACACAGCCAAACCGCCATAAACACAGTAAGTAACCCGCTCAGGAGGTGAGATTGCATAGTAGACACACAACACTGCAGCAACGCTATTGCGCGTGACTATCATACGATGCAATCGATACCTGTTTCGGCCTTGCGGATGCGCCGCGGGATACCATCATCGCACGTGTCCATCTGATCGTCCGTGGTGGCGATCTGCGCCGGGATGAGCGGGTTGAGCTCGCGCGCGCGGGCGCCTTTCCATCGCGCGTAGTACAAGCTGCTCTTCTGGTACGTGAATAGCGCCAGCGCCGTGGCCGCGATCACGCACGAGTCGCGTGCAGTGAGCATCGTGGCTTCGTTTGTCGTTTGGTCAAATTGCGTGCAGCGAGTCACCGAGCTAGGTTCGTAGGAGGTCAGCTGAGTTGATTTATGAAGTACGCACAAAGTTCGCAATGTATATTTCATATAATTTACATTCATTTCTACTTATTTTGATTTTCGTCATAATTTATTCCCTTCTTCTTTTGCTCGTTGTATACCATACGCAAAACAAATACAGCGCGAAAATTCGAGCTTCAGCCGCGAACATACACTCCGCGCCAAGAGAGATCACTCCTCCACGTTTTAGACCGTAACTTCATCAAGTTTACGAATTAGAGGCTGCTGTATAGATATGTCGTTTGTATGTGTGGCACAAATACGCAACTTGTACTAACGTGCGCAATTTCG
>JAADWP010000997.1:0-12103 GCA_023336215.1 Globisporangium iwayamae | reverse complement strand
ACATACCTTGTTCTTGCACTGCTCCAGCTCCACGTTGACGCCAAACTCCTCCGTGAGCGTCGACGACACGAACTTCCAGCCGTCGTGGGCGTCAGCCTTGGTCTTCGTCTCGTCGAACCAGGTCGCGAAGGCATTCTGTCTGTTGGCAGGCATACCGGACCAAATCCACACCAAGCACACGGTCGTTAGAATAGATGAGGATACTGCCATCGTACGTCACAGAGAAAGTAACACCCACCTCAGCTCCATGAGGCGCTGCGCCATCTGGTCGGTCCACTGGATCGGCACACTGCCATCCGCACGCCATCTCACACAAGTTCGCACTTCAACTTGCCGCTCGTTGCGCATTCACTCTGCCTTTTGCGCGCACCGGAAGATGCGGAGCCACCATAGTGCGTGAAGGAGCCGAGGGCATCGTCGTCGTCGTCGTCACCGTCACCATCGTTGCCGCTGTTGCGCTCGTCCACCATGAGCAGCGCCGTCGTGAGCACCAGGTCGTCGTCCTGTGCGGGCGGCTGCTTCATCGACGAGAGCAGCGGTGTTGGGCGCAGTGCAGTCGCTCCACGCCACGGCAGCTTGCGTTTCCAAGTCGTCGGCGCGCTCTGATCCACCAAGCGCTGCGCAAATCGCCGACACGCACAGTTGTCGACAGGTTGTCCAAAGGGGTTGCTCGAGTTCCGCGACACGTACCTGTGACTCTGATGGTTGCGTGATTGGAGTGGTGGTGTCGACGGTGCCGCGAGCAACGGGATGCTGTTGGCTGTTTCCGACGATCGTCTCCCGGCGACCGAGGTCTCCGTTATTCCCTGACGCAGCTTCTCGATCGTGTCCGCATCAAAGTAGTACAACGACGCACTGCTGCTCTCAAACGCGTGCGCGTGCCGCACGTGGTGCAGCATGCCTGCGTCCATCCACGCGTTTCCCATGCGTGTGGCCTCGACGACCGAGCTGACGAAGTTGCGCTCGAGCAGCACATCAGTGGCAGCAGTCCCAGAGAACATGGATCCCGAGACGTCGCTGCTGATCGTGCTCTCATCTGCGTCGTTGACGCGTGAGGAGCAAAGCTGCAGCTCATACACGACGTCGACCGCGAGCGTCGCGCACAGCGTCTCCTGGACCTCCTGCAGCACCGAGACGACCTCGAGCGCCGTGGGCCGCAGATGCGCCTCGTTCTGCCATGCACGCTGGATTACGTTGCGCAGAGTCGGCGGTAAGCGCGGATCGAGCGAGGGACGATCGCCACAGAGCACGCGGTCGAAGATGTACAAGTGGCTTGCATTGGGCGCCGCGAACTTTTCGACACCCGGGTGGAGGATGTCCCACATGGTGATAGCGAGTGAGTATACGTCGGCAGCCTGGTCGTAGCTCGCCACGCCGCCTTTACCGCGGACCACCTCGGGCGCCATGTAGTCTGCAGTCCCCTTCACAGTCATGCCAGTGCTCCACTTTGTGCCACCGATCGCATGGCTTGGTGACGACGAAGACGAGGGCGAAGAGCGCGACTCGAGCGCAATGTCCGAGGTCTCGGTGGCTGGGCTCTTGGTATTGGGGGTGTTGGCCATTGCGACCCAGATACCAACGCCGCTATCAGCACTAGCACCACCTCGACCGTTATCTCTGAAGTCGCGGACCTGGCTGCTGCTACCAACCCCCATCACTTGTTGCTGCTGCTGTGGCTGACGGTCCAGCATGTCGGCTTCATCCAGCTTGGCCAGCGTGCGCGACTCGCCAAAGTCCGAGAGCTTGACGTTGCAGTCGACGTCGATGAGAAAGTTGGCCGGCTTGATGTCGCGGTGGATAAACGGCGGCGAAAAGCTGTGCAAGTAGGCGATCGCGCGTGCGGCGTCCAGCATGTAGCCGACGCTGATGATCAGCTGCTGGCGCGCAGGCTGGTACGGGCATTGTGCTTGGACACAGAGGACATCCTGCAAGCTTCCCTGGCAGAGCTCGAACACGAGGCAGACCGTGGGCGGCGAGACGCACATACCGAAGAACCTGACGATGTTCGGATGGTGCAACAGACCGCAAAGGGCGGCTTCGTGGGAGAAGCCTGCGACCACGTCTTCGGTGAAGTTGCTCGGCCGGTACACTTTGACTGCGACGCGGAACCTGGATCGCAGGATGCCTTGAAGCACCGTAGATGTCGTGCCTTCTCCGATCTGCTGTCGCAGGTCCAGGTACGCAAAGTCGATGATGTACTTGCGATGCATCTCAATGAGCACGTGGAGTCCTCCCGACGACACTTTTTCGTGCATTTGGTGTTTCTGCTTGAACAAGGTTTGGAGAGCACACGCACGCTGGCCCATGCCCCGCCAATACCCCGTGTCCGCCTTCAGCACGCGCCAGATCACAAGCGGAGTCAAGGCAACCCAGGTCAGCGTCACGTACAACACGTATTGGCCGTTCTCTCGCGTCTTAGGATATATCGCCATCAGCATGTGTACGGTTGTGAGCAGGTATCGGATGATGTTGTAGGCAGCAAGTTCGCGCAACGTGCGCTTGGTCGCTCGACTCGGTGGCCAGATGAATATGTACACCGAGAGTAGCATCACCAGTGCGCGCAAGACATGCAGCCACTTCACGAAGAGGAGCTGCTTTGTTGGGTTGCCGTGCGCGTTGACCCACCAGATGTACGGAACCGTGTACGACGATATCACAAACGCGATCGCGACCGTGCGTCCCAGCGCCGGATTCGAGAGACTCTTCTGGAGCATGAAGACAATAACGATCGTCAAGGCGAACTGGTGGCCGCAGTAGATGGACTCGAGCACGACCGGAGGCACCACTTTGTCGTAGAAGCCCATCAGCAACGTGATTGACATGAACAGCACGAACGAGAAGTTGAGGATCCCAAGCACGACAAGCAGCGGTTCGAATGCCGGCAGGATGATCTTGCGCGCAGCAGCACCGTCTCCCTTGAGCGCTGCGGCACGGTTGTAGCGTACGTGGATGATCAGAGCGACGCAGAGCAGCCAGATTACAGTGAAGTTTAACACGAAGAACACAAGCAGCACGCGCATGCTTTGCGCTGCCTCGTATAGCGCTGCTTTATGGGAGTGGTCGATGGTAATCGTGTCGTTTGCTGCCGATATTGCCGAATTGTTCAAGAGGCGCACGATTTGAGATGACATGTTAACGACCGAGCGGGTGTTGCGAAGTATCCTCTCTTTCGGCTTCGACTCCTCACGACCGACTTGCTTCTTTCTCTCGAGTCTTTTACACCCACGGGTGGATTTACGAATGAACTCGAGTTTGTGAGTGTGCTGTTGAAAGAGAATGCGCTGGCACCGGCCGAAGTTGAGCGTTGAGCGTTTCCGCGGCTGGTTAAAAGACTTTCAATGAGTGGCTGAAGGTATTTAAAAAGTCGTCTCGTTGGATTGTTTTGAAGACGGAGACGTTGAGCATATAGTCTCTCGCTTGAGCGCCACACAGCAACACTTTCACGACGACACATTTTCACCACCGAAAGCGACATTTGTTTGACAAATTCAACTCGGCTTCGGCGTCTCATGAACCGGGATGCCTAACAGCCAGCTGCTCTTAAAGCGCTCGACTCTCGACGCTCGACGTCGATCTCCGGTGTAAACCTGTGCACAGTTCCTCCTCGTGAGCTCGCCTCGCATGATGTCCTGGCGTGTCCAAAGCCACTCTCAACCACCACCACATCGTACCCACCACTCTTTGCCTTGCAAACACAGAGCTCGTTGTTTCCTTGAGCTGAACTCTGCTCACTGACCGCAGATCGCATCGAATGAACGTCACTCTTGACCAAAAGTCGCATGGACCGAGGAAAATGGCTACAAACCATCAACCTTTTGTTTACGTGCACTTCAACGTGGAGACGAAAATGGCTACATCTCTGGTCCAGGTCCTTCAACGTAGAAGAACTTGTATGAGAAAGACATCGATCGTAATGCAGCTCTCATGAAACACAGAAATCCCAGCGCCGCCAGTAACCAGTACGTAGTCGTGTAGTGTATGCTGTCGCAGTGGAAAGCCGCCGTTGGAGTAGTCGCAATCGCAAATCCAATAATCAAATGCGAGAGGACAGGGAGTCGCCATCCCCTAGATATCTGTTTCCCTTCCGCGAAGGAACTGGAGCAGCTCCCGGATGCTCCTGGTTTGGGCGCTCGCGGCCTCCCGCTGAGCGTCAAACGCGGCTTTGTGCTCCTCGAGGGCGCGCAGAATGCGCACGAGCAGCAGCGTGTTGACGTCTTCGCCTCCAGAGCTGCTACCCTCCTCGCTCTCGCTACCACTTGAGTCTGCTACATGAAATATAATATGGATAGGAGAACATCGAACAAAGTTGCCCAGGGATCGTCGTGAACAAACTCCTCGGGAAAGACTGCATTTTCAAATAAGGTACACCGATCGATAGACTGTACCATCTTCTTCAACGTGCATCGGCTGCTGCTGTGGCTGGTGCTGCTGCTGCTGTCTTGCCTCCGCTGGGCCGAGCGCTCGCTGCAGAAGCGCCTGCGCGTCCACGTTCTGCTCCGAGTTGAGCAGCAGGTTGATCGTGGCTGTGGCCGAAGCGAGCGACATCGTGTCGCCGTTGCTCGACAGGCGCGGGCGCTTGACGGCCGAGCCTGGGTTCCCGTCGCCAGCCGCCCCCGCGACTGCATTTACATTTGCCTGATCGCCAGTGCGATTCTGGGTCTGAGCTCGCAGGAGTCGGAACTACAATAGTGAATAGATTGAACCAATCACAATGGTCAAAATCATACGAGTCGCCAACAAAGTCAGGGTCGTGAGATATAAATCGCTTCACATCGTACCTTGGACTTGCACTGCTCCGAGTCAACCAGCACGCCAAACTCGCTCGCGAGCGCCGAGGCCACGAGCATCCAGCCGTCGTGGAGCGCCGAGTGGTTCTGCTTGTTGGTGAACCAGGTCTCAAAAGCCCCCAGTCTGATATACCGGTAGCACAATCATATCAACAACAGCGACGTTAGTGCCCGCGATAATAGCGAAGCTATTGGAGTAGTGAGACAAAGGACGTACCTGAGCATCACCAGGCGCTCGACCATCGCCTCGGTCCACTGGATCGCCGCGATGCCGTTCTTACGAGGCCTTCCGCGCGGTCGCTTCATAGGCACTGCCGGCGCGCCGCCCGGCGCCATCATCGCAGTATTGACACCAGGAGCAAGACCGACACCAGGAGCAAGACCAACACCAGGCATCATGTTTGGCATCATCATACCAGCACCACCACCGCCGGTGGCCATCATGTTTTGCATCATAATCGCAGTAGCAGTGCTAACTGGAGCAGGAGCACTGGGGCGCACGACTGGCGGGAGTGTGCCCGGCTGGTAGTCCTTGTGCACGGTGAAGAACGCGGCCTTGTCCGCCGCGCTGCTCGACTCGTACAACGGCCAGAGCTCCGCGTGCATGCGCTCGTGGTGGCGCCGGTAGTTCTTCGCGCCAAACTTCTTCCAGACCCACACGCGCTGTGACCGCTGGCGCTTGGAGGTCTCAGGCGCCGGGTCGCGCCCCATGTGCACGCAGAAGAGGCACTGCACCGCCACGGGCGCCTGCGTCACGGGGTCACGCTCCACGATCTCCACGCCGTACTCCTGCTCGTGCTGCGGATCAAAGTACTTGTTCGACGTCGGGTCAATGGCTCCCGGGAACCCTTGAGCGATCGTGAGAGCTTGGCCAGCAGAAACCTGTGGCGGCGCTTGCTCAGTGGTTGAAGTCGCGGCGACTGGGGCAGTAGCGAGAGTAATCGTTGGCGCAGCAGCAGACATGGGCGCAGTCACTGAAACAACCACATGCTCAGGCGCGACGACAAGTGCCGTGGTCATTGGTGCAGCAGCAGAAGCAGTAGCATCCTGCCCAGTAGTCGCTGGTGCAGCCGCGACTCCATTAGAGGCGGTCACAGTGCTGCTGGTGGTGGTGGTGCCTTGCTGTTCACCACTGGACTCCTGCGCTGGCGCCTCCAAGAGGTTATACTAGAATACCAAGCGCATAAACGAGTATGCCTGTGTTAGTGAAAGCAATAGAGGGTCTCTCTGCTCAAGCGTCACCACACGTCAGTTAGAGCGCGTACCTTGGCCCTGCATTGCTCCACGTTCAAAGTCACGTTGTACTCTTCCGTGAGCGTCGATGCGACAACATCCCAGCCGTCGTAGACGTCCGACTTGTTGGTCGGATCCGCAAACCACGTCGCAAACACGTCCGTCCTAATCAACGACACACACACAAGCAGCAACCAGCAACCACAACAGTTAGAATGGACCCATCACCACCACAGATCGCATCGTCGCCATTACCACAACCACAAGCTAGCAAAGTCCTTACCGTAACTCCACGAGACGCTGCGTCATCTCGTCGCTCCACTGGGTAGGCGCGCTGGCGTCCTTGCGCGGCCGACCCACACGACGCTTCTCCTTCATTTGCGGCGCTGGCAATGGCGACGCCATCACCACGTTGTCCCCCGCGTGCACGTCAAAGAACGCGTCCTTCTCGGCGGGTGTGCACTCCTCGTACAGCGTCCAGTGGGCCGCGTGCTGCCCTTCGTGGTGCGCGCGGTAGTTCTTGGTCGAGAACTGGCGCCAGACCATGACGCGGCGCTTGCGCTGGCGCTGCGCCCCCTCGGGCATCGGGTCGCGTCCAAGCCGCGCACAGAAGAGGCAGCGCACGGCCGAGACCGCACCCGTGGACGCGTCGCGGTCCACGATCTCCAGGCCGTACGCCTGCTGGTGGCGCAGCAGGAACTTGCTCATGGTCCTCGTTTCTTCCTCTTGAGCTCTTTGCTTTTCTTCCTTGAGTGGTGGCAGAGTGCGAGAAAAACATGCACGAACCAGACTCAGCAGCAAATCAGACTCAGACTCAGATGACTGAAAAATGGCGCGTTTCACTGTTTGACGATACAAAGCAGAACTTGAAATTTCCACTTTTTCCCAAAATTTGGAGCAAAAGCAACCAAAACCGCCTGCTTCTCTTGACGAACCAGCTTCTCATGAAAAAGAAGATCCTCATTTTAAAAGCAGCTCCACGTTACGACAGCAGCAAGAACGAGAGAGATGCCGCGACGCACCCACCGCTCCATTACCTTCGACATGGTGCTTATAGCCCTCCTCGTGCTCGCAATGCGACCCAACTTCACTAAACAGCGAGTGGCCAATGCGTTGGACGTGTCCCGCTCAGCTCAGACGAGGCCCGTTCCCGGCCGTGACGAGCCCGCCGCTGCTGTCATGGAAGGGATAGAACCCGCCCCTGCCGTCGCCCGCATTACGCCCCAGTTGACAGAGAATCAAGAGCAACTTGGCGAACAACGAGACTATGCCGATGCTGACCTTGCCGAATGAGAGGAAGAACACGAGGAAGCAGAGCACGAATATGGAGGAAGGAGTGAGTCTGATGTCGCGGCGGATGTGGAGCTGCACCCACCACAAACTGAATCTTACCAAAGAACCATCAACTTTCCGGCTCGATCGCTGTGTCGGACCATTGGAAGCGTCCAAGGCTGTAAGGACGAATACTGTCTTCACTCACACGGTAGAGAGGAGAAGAGCCCGCTGGACGACCTGCTCGAGATCATAGGACGCGCTAAACATACGCTGGACATCTGCATGCACTTGGTGACTCACGATCGCGTACGTACTAGCATGATCCGATCTCTGATGTGTGTGCGAGCTTCATGCTAATCCTGTGACGGTGTTTGCATTTTACTAGCTTGCTGACTTAGTCAAAGATCTTCAGGCGCGTCTTGGGCCTGGACTTCGATTTCTAACTGACCGAACAAAAAGTGAGAAGTCGGTGAGGAAATTCAAAAACAAGATCCCAGAGCTGCGCCGCGTGGGAGTTGATGTGCGGGTTTCTCCTCGGATGATGCACAAGAAGTTCTTCATCGTAGACGGCGAAACGATGGTCACGGGTACGTATTTGTTCTTGTGTTGGATCTGCTCAGTGTGGAGTCTTGTTTTCAATTGTGTGATTGTTGTCTTGCGCAGGGTCACTCAACTGGAGTGACAAAGGGTGCTTAGGAAATGAGGAGGAGGTTTACGTGTTCGAAGGCGCCGAGACTCGGTTCGTGCGCGACGACCGACGACGATTTGAGAGAGCTTGGCGAGAGCCCGACACCATGCTAGAGCTGATCCCGGGCCAACCTGTGATCGACCGGGGTGCGCCATCGCGGATTCGTCCCCCAATACCTGCCCTGCCTCCATTCGCGCGAGCGTGTGCTGCTACCACCTCTCTCGTGCAGGCTGACCCCGACTCACATGTAGATGCAGAAGCCCACATGCAAGCTCCTGCGCAGGCTGTTGCCCGCACACAAGAATGAACAACGGACGGACCTTCATCAAGACCTTCAAGATCAAAAGCCCACGCAGACATCAGGTTCGGGAACGGGTACCCGAGTAGTCCTCGAATCTGCTTGTTTGGTCTCATTTTACAGAGGAGAACGCGGTTTTGATGTACATTTTCAAAATGTAAAAATAGTTTTTTGCATTTTTGAGACTATTAAAGACCGCTCGCTTTCGAGTGTCAGCAGCATTTCGATTTTTAAGGTTAACTCCAACACTTCAAAAACAGCTTCAACGCCATTTCTGCAAAGTAGACAACCTCGCTCGTTGCCCTTTCCTTTATATCACCACCGCTCTACACCACCACCCACCCTCAGTTGTATGACTCTTCTGAACACCTCTCGATCAGCTCAGATGACCAGGTTAAAGCTCGTAATACTCGCTGTCGCGTGATGGCGCTCTGGAGCGTGCTCTGCGATGCAGACCGCCATGCACCCGAGGTGCTGGACTTGCTGCTCTTTCCTCAAGCAGAGCCCGCCGACCGTGCGAAAGCAATGGACACATTTTTTTGCAAGAGATCGCGCTTCAACAAGCGCGTGGATCTACCGCTCCCCATCGAGCTTTTCTGCAAGGCTGCCCAGAAGACTGACAAGGGAAGCCACGCGATGAGCTGGTGGCTATTGCTCGTTCGAGTGATAGCAATGCGGAAGTTGGCGGTGTTGTTGTAAACTGACGTTACGAGTGAACAAGCGACCGTGCGTGTGAACTGGATTGAACTCTTCTTCTATTCCATCGTGCAGCTGTAGCACGCTACAGTTGAAGCCGTTGCTGGTGCCACATCCTCAGGCACGCTCTCGACAAAGCAGCACGAGTCGAGGAAATTAGCATGACAATGCTCCGCGGCTCCTCGGACAGCCAAAGGCAAAACAGACCGCCCGTGTCCGATTTTTTAGTTGACCAATCACAGCCCGGCATTTGCCCATCATTTTGTGAAAAAGCCCGAAAATTGGAAGAAAACAATTGCTGACCGGATTTACTTGGCTTCAAAGTCATCAAGACAGATTCAGGAACTTGAGCGGCGAAAAGAGGGCCGCGCGCAGTCTGCACGTGAGAGGGCCGACGCACGCCGCCATCACAAGCTGAGCACGGCGTGCACACAGTTGAGCTGCAGTCTCGCAACTCAGCGAGCACGTAGCGTTCAGATACAGATAGCGAAAGCGGCTGTAGTGCCACAGAGACAGAGACAGAGACATCCGTGTCTCCAAACAACAGAGCATGACCAGGTTCCAGCTACCGCACCAGCGAGCGTTCGGTCTGGAGATCGTCGAGCGCCACCCGACAACAAGCGAAGTCGTGGCCGTGCGCTGCCTCTTCTGCGTGCACCTTGGGCGTGAGCCGGCGCCCGAGAGCGCGGTACGGAAGCGCCGACGCACGATGCAGGTCTGGACCAAGTTTGCACCGCAGAATTACCGGAGTCACCATGACGGGCAGCACGCGGAGCAGTGGGCGCGCTACCAGGCGTGCAGTCCTGCCGAGAAAGATGCGTTCTTTGGTGCGCATACGAAGAGCCAAGGGGATCGCAGTGACGACACCAGTGATGATTGTGAAGCGACAGAGACGTCGGCAAACAAGCAGCGACCAGCTGGGAGACCGCCTCGTGATGAGGGCGGTACTGTTCCGATTCAATGGAGTAACATCATGACGCGACACCTCGTGAAGCTCAGGTATGTGGGGTAAAATTCAGCTTGGGTTTCTGTGTATGAAGACAGTTCCTTGATGGCCTAAACATATCACCTCTTCTTTGGTTTTTGGCTTCTATTAGACTGCAAACTTTTGGGACCTGGTTTAAAGACCTGGAGAACAGTTCGGCGGTCCACGACGGCTGGACCCTCGTTGCATCCGCACTCTCAAGCGAGTTTGGTGCCGTAGTGGACGCGGAGCAGTGCCAGACCAAGGTACAGAAGCGCCTTGTCTGGTGAGGTGGGTTACTTGATCTAATCAATGCCCTCTGAAACGTGAATGCTGAATATTTGCTATGGACAGTATCGACTCGTGAGCCACAAACTTGAAGAGCTCCATGCCGAGCAGGTTGCAAGCAAAAAGAGTACCAATAACAGTACGATGAGACCCTCGACCGAAGAAGGGTCAGCGCCAACGAGTTTCGATCCAACTGCGCGAGAAATCGCGCAAGAAATGTTTGGAAGAGGACTTCGCAGCACTCGGTCCTCGACCAGCGAGGATGCAGCAGCAACGACTGTGACTCGAGGATGTTTATCAGGTGGAGAGGGGGTTCTGAGATCCGCTTCTGGGAAGCGACCTCGCGCACAACGAGATGAAAGTTCGAGCAGTAACGGCAACCAGAACTCGCTCAGTTCGTCCCCGACAACGATCAGCTCGCTGCTCAACTTGGAGGAGAGTGCTGTCACGCAGTCGCTGCTGCGCCAAGCACTTCTGCCACCGCGAAAAAAGCAGCGAGGGCAGCTTGTGGAAGACGGTGAGACCTTTTGCTCTCAATTTTTGCGTTGGACTAATTATTATGTTGAGTTGATTTTTTTCATTAACCTGTGCCTGAATATTTTTCCCCTTTACTTTGCAGCCGACTCGAGTGACGTCGAAAGCGAAGCCAACGAAGCCACCAGCAGCAATAGCAGCAGCGAAATCAACACGTTGCTGCTTGTTCGTATCCTGCGAGCCGTGGAAGAGCAAACACGAAGCAACAAGGAGCTGCTCAAATTTCTTCGAAAACAAGCGAGTCAGTCAGGTTGTTAATGTTGTTGTTGAGGATGAATTACTTACGCGAGTGTTGCCAGCAATTTGTCGGTGGCGAGTGAACGTCATACGATTTTATCAAACGAGAAGTCTTCGCGCTCTTACTCGCCTTTGCGCCTCGACTCGACGAGGGTCGCAAGCAGTCCGCGGCATGCCGATCGTGAGTTTTCACATCTGTCAGCTCAAATCTTTCAGTTTTTGATTTCAAATTTCCCATTTGTCTTAAACTGCGATTTTCCGACGATTTCAAAAACGAGAGCGAATGTTTCATTTTCCTTTTTCAAAAACTTCCATTTTGCAAACTCGGACATCCAAGCAACACGAGCAACAAGCAAGAAGCCATGGCCAGCAAACCGTTCTTCCACCAGCACCTGCAGGAGTTCGGCCTACAGGTTGCCGAGCGAGACCCCGCGGACTCGAACATCGTCACGGCCGTGCGCTGCCTCTTCTGTGTCTATCTGGGCCGCGAGCCGCGCGTGGTTGAGAACGAGATGCGCCCGCGCTCGCAGCGCGTGCAGGTCTGGAAGAAGACGTTCTCGCCGTTCCTGTACAAGAGCCACCACGAGGGGCAGCACGCGGCACAGTGGCTGCGCTACCAGGCGTGCAGTCCTGCGAGCAAGGACGCGTTCTTTGTCGGTCTCAAGCCCGTTAGCGATGAGCAGCAGACTGCTGATGCCACGCCGGTTGCGCCTGCTCCTGCTGTTACTGCATCAAACACTCGTTTCAACACGACAGCGTCGCCAGTGGCCCCAGTGGCGAAGCGACCAGTTGGACGACCGCGTGCGGATGGCAGTGTGCCGATCCAGTGGACCGACCAGATGGCGCAGCGCCTCATGGAGCTAAGGTGGGTGTTACTTTCTCTGTGACGTACGATGGCAGTATCCTCATCTATTCTAACGACCGTGTGCTTGGTGTGGATTTGGTCCGGTATGCCTGCCAATAGACAGAATGCCTTCGCGACCTGGTTCGACGAGACGAAGACCAAGGCTGACGCCCACGACGGCTGGAAGTTCGTGTCGTCGACGCTCACGGAGGAGTTTGGCGTCAACGTGGAGCTGGAGCAGTGCAAGAACAAGGTATGT
>JAADWP010000996.1:0-12124 GCA_023336215.1 Globisporangium iwayamae | reverse complement strand
AACAGATGTGACGACCGCGTCTACGCCGAGAGATCACCATCGCAAGTACTTTCTCGGCTGCTGCCTGAGCGCTCTGCTGTTCCTGGTGCACCCGATCCACGTCGAAGTGGTCGCGTGGCCGTCCGCACAGCCGTACGCACTGTCGGCGCTCTTCGCGAACCTGTCGCTCTACTTTTATGTGCAGAAGACCCACTCCAGGTTACTCATCGCTTTCTCTTCAGCACCAGGTAGAACAGCAGGAGACACCAATGAGATCAGCGAAGGCTTGTTCATTGACAGCCACTATGACAAGAACGACATCTTATCTCTTGGTGCGTTATAATCATTCACTTCGCTTACATGTTGCACGCGTGTTGTATCTGATAGCTGACTCACTCATTGTCTCACTGTCCTGGTTATGATGTTGGTCTAGGCTACTATCTGTGCAGTGTGCTCTCCAAGAGCGTTAGCGTACTCCTCCCCATCGGCTTCCTGCTGCTGGACGCGCTCGTGGTCACGAAGCTTCACAGAGCGTCTAACTCCCACCATTCACTCCCTCGAGTCATTACACAGTGCGTGAAGCAGAAAGTGCCAGCGCTCGTGGTTCTGCTCGTGCTCGCTGTCGTCACGCTCTGGTCCAACGAGAAAAGTTTTCAGGTGGACACGGATGTGCTGTCGCTGACATTTTATCAACGAGTACTCAAGGCGCTTACAGCGCCAGCGTGGATAGCTCGACAGTTGCTGTGGCCGTCCAGGCTTCGCGTGCACTTCCAGCTTCGAGAGGATGATTACGACAGTCTCTATGCAACCCCAGAGTGCCTGCTGTCGGTTGTGGGGTTGATCCTGAGCGTCGTGGCCTGTGGCTGGCTCGCCAAGCAGCACCAATCGCCTCAGCTTCTGCTTGGATGGCTCTACTTCTGTGGCATGCTGCTTCCGACGTCGGGACTCATTCAGCATGGGATTGTGACGCTTGGCTGCCCTCGGTACGCGTACTTCCCGAGCATGGTGCTCGTGCCGCTTGGTGGCTACGTGCTGGGGAACACTCTATTTGTCGCTAGCCAAGGCGAAGAACCTGCCTACACCAAGCAAAACTCGCCAAAGCAGCACGGCCGCTATAGAGCTGACGATCCCAGTGTGAAATCTGTAGCCAAGTCAACATTGCCAGAGTACCCGCCGACATTTTCCAGAGCTAGTTGGGCGAAAACGCGAGTTTGGCTGGCGCTTTCGGCAACTCTGTGCACATTTGTAGCGATGTCAACACTGCAGATGGAGAACTGGCGCGACGAAGCAACGCTCTACAAGCACAGCCTCAGGTA
Organism: Globisporangium iwayamae; assembly: GCA_023336215.1. Lineage (NCBI taxonomy): Eukaryota > Oomycota > Peronosporomycetes > Pythiales > Pythiaceae > Globisporangium > Globisporangium iwayamae. Next base: position 10,829 of record JAADWP010000996.1, on the reverse strand, counting down.
AGCCCATGGTGTCTTCGCATGTACTATCTATCCATCAGCCTTTGTCCTGACCACTGATATCGTCTCTCTCGCTTACATACTCAGACTCGATCGCAGCGACTGGCGGATGCACGAATGGCAGGCGCTGGCCTCGGATTGTTCGATACAAGGCAATGCAAATTGCCGCCAGCTTTGGGAGCTGGCGTACGTTTTCGCGCCGCAAAAGTCGCTCAAAGCTCAGCTCTTCCGCATCAAAGTACTCTTTGCCCTGGACCAACGCGACTTGGCGTGTGGACTGGTGGTTGAGCTGCTTCACGAGCACTCGTACAGCCCACACGTGCTGAACAACGCGGGCATTTGCAGTTTGAGAGCTGGGATTCTGCAAGATGCGAGAGAGTTCTTGGTCCAGGCTGCGGTGCGAGCTGCTACTGGGGACCAGGAGGCCAGTTCCCGTATCCCGATGAAGAATTTGCAAGCACTGGATACCTGGATGGACGCATTTCGAGCTGAGAATGGAGAAAGAGAACCATCGGCTGACGAACAAGGGAGAATCGTCGCTGCGGTCATGTGGTAAACCATTAAGGTTGTGGATTAGACACCCAACATGGCAATCTTTGACACAAAACCAAAAAGATACGCTTTTGCAAAAACGAAAAGCTTCGATCGTTTTGACAAGCATCAACAGGATCCATTCGCCAACTCAAGTCGCGCGGGTCAAGCAGCACAGTGCGTTACAGCCCATGCAGCTACAGCTCTCACATGGCGAGCGCGTCGCGGAGCTCGTTCAGTTTGTCCACCACGAGCCCGCGCTTTTCCCTTTTCGTTCGGGAATGCGGAAAGCAAGATGGGTTCAAGCTCAGCTGGAAAGTCATATACGCAACGGCACTACACTTGGAATTTGTATGGCAGGCGCGTCAGGGCAGCTTTGGCTCGCGGATAGTAACTGAAGCTTACAAATTCCAGGTTTAACCACGTCGCATACACAACATGTCTCAATCCACACGACTCGTTACGACACTGTTTGTTATGACACAACTCATTTCGACTCTTCTCAACCCAGCGCGTGCCTTCTTCCGTTTGATCGTTCGTTCTCGAAAGAAAGCCAACATGTGTGGCTCCAATTTGGCAATTTGCAGCATCTGAGAGCCAAGAGTACCAATCCGCTCAGCCGACCACACAAGCAAGCAACATGGGCAAGAAGCCGAGCGGAGGAGTGAACACCAAGGTGGAGGCCGGCAACGCCCGCAAGGCGGCAGTGAAAGGCGCCAAGGACGCCAAGGCCTCAGCCGCCGCGGCGGCCGCCGAGAGCGCCGAGTGGTCCAAGGGCGCGAACGCGCGTGGCGAGTCGCGTAAGGCCGAGGAGGAACGCAAGAAGGCGGAGGCTGAGGCGCGCAAGGCCGAGCTCAAGCGCATCCAGGCACTCGAGGAAAGCAACTTGGCCAAGATCGAGGACAAGTCCGCGATCCGCAAGTTCAAAACCAAGGAGGCCAAGGAGCTCAACCGACCGTGGGAGGACGCGCTCAAGCCGGTGGCCAAGAAGGGCAGCAAAGGCATGTCCGCACCGTCAGCGGCACCTGCCGCTGCTGCTGCTAGTGCGTCGGGCAAGCTTACTCAGGCCCAAATGCGTGCTCTGCGAGAAGCCGAGGAGGCCGAGTACGCCAAGAAGCAGAGCAAGAAGGGCATCACGTTCGAGGCGCCAAGCTTCCGCGAGAACCGCAACCGCGAGATGGGTGTGGAGGCCGAGGCGCGCAGTATCGAGTCGGCGCTCGACGTGCTCACGATCGGCGACAAGGACCCAGAGAAGCACCCGGAGCGTCGCGCCAAGGCGGCCTACAAGGCGTTCGAAGAGGTGACCATGCCGGAGCTCAAGTCGGACTTCCCGGGCCTTAAGCTCTCGCAGTACAAGCAGAAGCTCAGCGAAATGGTACGTCATGCTGCTGTCGTTGTGTACCTATGTATCGTTCGCTTGGCATCATTCTCATATACTGTATCCATGTGTATGTGTGTTGTTTTGACTGTGCAGTGGCGCCGCTCGCCGCAGAACCCACTGAACCAGGAGAGTCTGGCGTACAACGCCAAGAAGTAGTAGGTAGCGTTGACCAATAGAGATGAGAGCGTAGCACCACGGGCCATCATCAACCAGCACGAACAGTAACCACACGTTGTCCTGGAATTGAGCCCTGGCGTCACGACGAACAGCAGCGAGCCTTCCAGTGATTCAAGCAAGACAAAGGGGCGTGAGTCTATTGGTGGCGAAGCTCTTTTCGCTCGCAACTCTTCATTTTAAATTACAAAACCCTTTTAAGCAAACAATGTCGTTCTTGCTCTCTATCGATGCCACTCATGCTCCTAGTTGAAGAAGTAGGGGCTGTCCTTGACGACCGTGAGGTCGAGCGTGCCCAGCTCCGGGATGTCCTGGAACTCAGTCTTGGGGAAGCGCAGGCGCAGCTCCGTGAGCAGGTCCTCGAGCAGTGGCTGCTGGTACAGGTCCACAAACTCCTGGCGCAGACGCGCATTCATCGTGTCTACCGAGCACGCGTGCGTCCAGTAGCTGTCGTGCACGGCCGCAAAGGCAATCTGGTCGTCTTCCAAACACTTGCGCGCCGTCATGAGCATGTGCGTCGAGTCGAGCGAGTGCACAAAGTTGGGCGGGAACGCCGTCTTCTGGCGCCCACTGCTTACCGGCAGCTGCTCCGTAAGCACCATGAGCACGTGCTGCACCTTAGTGCGCACCTGCTGTGACGTGTTGCGTCGGTACGGCTGCACGACCGGCAGTCCCAGCGGTGTGATCCACGACATGGCCTGGCCGTTGCTCGCCACCTTGGACGCGCAGTCGCCCAGCCACGTCATGATGTTACGCGCGGACGTGAACAGATCACCCATGCTCTCCATCGTCACCTCGGCGGCGTAGCACGACGCGTGGTAGATCTGGTCCTCCAACGCCGAATCCATCATGAGGCCCTTGGTCAGGAACACCTCCTCCAGACGCGCCGAGATCTGCTTACGCGCGCCGATGTACGTCACGCCGTACACACTCGTCATGACCGTCTGCTTGACCACCTTGCGCGTGATCGTGCCCAGCAGGAACTGCGCGTGCTTCTTGCGTCGGCGCAGGTTCCACTGCTCGCGGATCGCGTTCTTGCGCGCCCGCTCGTCCGGGCTGTCGTCGTCCAGCGCGCGCTCCATGTCCGGGATGTGCTCTGGCAGCTCCATGGCGGCGTCGCGCTCCACCTTACGCATCACCTGCGTGGCCACACCCGTGTACACATCACTCGGGCGAGGAGCTGGCACCAGGTTCACCTGCTGACCACCGAGCGCATCACGACCTAGCGCGGCGTAGTGCTGCAGACCGTTGCACGAGCCGTCCTGGTGGATGGGGATGTTGGACATGTACTGTTCCGGGTCCGGCGACTCGAGTGCGCGCTTGAGCTCAAAGCACACGCCCAGCGCCAGGAACGGGTAGTCGGCGTCCTTCCACCATGCGCAGTCGCCCTCGCCGAACGGGTCGCGTGCCGACGCGATCGCTTTGCTCAGGTTCGCCTCCGTGAACTCCACGCGCTCGTCGAACGAGCACTTGTCCACGCCAAAGACATTCGCTAGGTGGATCTTGAGCCAGCGCATGCCGTTCTTGCCCAGCGGCTTGCGGTCGCGGAAGATCAACAGGCTGCGCGACAAGTCCGAGCCCAGGTGGTTAAGATTCGGCGGGATTGGGTACACGCGGCCGCGGAAGTCCATGTTGTACGGGTAGTACAGTGCCTTCTCGTCCTTGAACTCTTCCGCCACTTGCAGCTTGTAGAGCGTGTCGCAACGCAGCGAGTGCAACTCTTGGTTGCGCTGTTGGATCTGGTAAAAAGATACAATGCACAGCAAAGATGTCGTGAGTATCATGACTAAACTAGCTTCACAACCTTTGTTTCACTCGCACACAGTCACTCCAATACAAATACACACAGGTGGTCGTTCCTGTAGGTCGGCGTCATGGGGAAAATGCACATGGAGGAGCCGCGCCCACTCAGACACCGACCGCTTGCTCTCGCAAAGCAGATTGAACCCAGGGCGAGTATGTCGAAGGCGCGCCCTGGACTTCAGCTGTTGCAGACAAGATTATGCAAGGCACGCAATTCACACACTCTCAAATCCATACATGTGGGTCAGTACCAAGCGAACAAGCACAAGGACAGGCTGCCGTGAAGCAGCCTAATGTCCAGCGCGTGCTTCCGCTCGGTATCAATCGCTTGCTCTAGCAAGCAGTTTGAACCCAGAATCCGTAGAGAAGTTGTGCGGGTCCTGGGCTTGATTCTGTTGCAATCTCACACTCCCACGCCAATGCACTTGGACAACATGAAATACAAAGGACAGGAACACTCACCTTGCGAACCATCTTCTCGTACACGTCGCGCTGCTCTGGGTCGTTCTCGTACTCGGCCTTCCACTCTGGTAGCTCAATGTCTGTGCGCTGTGGCAGGTCGCCGAAGCCGCCGCCTTGCTCCCAGACCTTGAGAATCACGTTCAGCACATCCTGGTTGATCACCCACGGCACGCTCGATAGCAGGTTAAGCGCCTTGAAGAGTGGCTCCATCTCGCCGCGCTTGACGCAGTCCATCTGCCACGCCGAGTCGCGCTGGCGCATAATCTTTGTGTGCAGCTTAAGGTACCCGCCGTTCACGACGCTGTCCCAGTTCTTTGGCGGCACGAGCATCGGCAGGTACCGCGCGGTCCACGGCAGGATGTTCGCGCCCGGCTTGGTGCTCAGCACCGTGTTGGCGATCGTCGGGTGGATCTTGATCACACCCGCACGGCGGTTGCGCTCAAACACGTAGTCGTGCAGAAACGCAGGCTGGTCCGACATCTCGCGGCTGCCTTTTTCCAGTGGGATGAAGCACGAGCGCTGGATGCAGTCGATCAGCGCCGCACCGACCTTGAGATTGATGCGCTTGTCCCAGCCGCCCACGTCGTCGTGGTACGCCTTCATCTTCGCCTTGACGAAGTCGCTCTCGATCATAGAGGTCACCTGCAGGTAGAACTTGTTCTCACCACCGCGCTTCTCTGCGCGCTCCTTCTGCACGATGATCTCTTCCTGAATGGCCTTGCCCATCGCCAGCGCGAGCTTGATGAACTTTGGACCATGGGCATCGCCCAGACACGTGTTGAGCATAACGTTCATGCCCGTGGCCGCGAGCACATCGGCCTTGAGCATCAGCAGCGCCGGACCGTAGATGTTGCTATCCATGCTGTGCTTGCCGTCGCGGATCTTCTTCTGCTCCTTCTCAATGAACTCGCGCGCCGGGATCATCCAGTTGCGGATCAGGTCCTTCGCCGCGTTCGTGTTGGACGCGCGGCCAATCTGGCGCACTTTCATTGACGACGTCTCGTGCTTCTCCATCGCCATCTCGTAGACAGAGCACTCGAGGCGCAGCTGGCGCGCGTACAGACGGCGCAGCTCCGCGACTTCTTCAGTGGTCGTGCATCTCGCCAAGTGCTCGGCTGGGATCGCAAAGTCTGCGAGCCACTTGTCAGCCTCTTCGTCGCTGATGTACGCGCGGCTCGCGTTGAACGCCGCCGCGGCATCCTCGGCTTCTGTGATCTGCTTGTTCAGCTCGCTGGTAAACACGGACGCCTCGAAGGGTGCCTCAAGCGTCTGGCGCGGTTGGATGCGGGTCGCGTGCTCGGCCCAGTCCGCGATCGTGAGCACGCGGCCGTGGTTGCTGTTGAGCAGACTCGAGTCGATGGACTCAGCGGTGCTGCTCTCCGCCGTCGCAACGTGCGGCGCCGCCGAGGAGCTCTTAGCGCGCGACTGGTTGAACGCGAGCGACGCGAGGCAGCGCGGGCCCGAGTGCACCGAGCTGCTGCCGAAGCGCTTGCTGGCGCGCAGGAGGCTGTGGGGCGCGGCCATGTCTGCTACTGGCAGTGCTGAGCGAAGAGACGGGAGGGACGGAAGGACGGGAGGAGGCGATGTGTCCTCTGCCTTGCCTGCCGAGCCTTGAGGGAAGAGTTGCGGACTGGTTGGAGCGAGCGACTTCAAAAAGAGACCGCTGTCGGCCCGAAGACATGACTGGCATGCGACTGCCTGCGGGATTTCAGCCAATCGTTGTAAATAGTAGCCAAGGTACGCTACAGTTTCATTGGAATTTGCGGAAATCGATAGAATCGAGACTGCCTTGAGTGAAGATTCTAGAATGAATAGGCATAAAAGTGATGACGGCAAGTTTTAAAAGCTCTATTTGCCTTTGTCGAAGTGATACACCTTTTCCGTATCAAATATGCTCAGTCTGCCCGTTAAATACCTCTTAAACAAGATCTGATATGTAAATTGCAGTGGTCAATGCGTTTTATAAGGTTGTGATGTGGACCACCACAAGCGATGGCTCTTGTTTCTGCGAAGTACGCATGTCACAGATTTCTGTGTGCTCAAAAACGCCCGACCTCTCGGAAGTCAACAAGCGCAGGCATGGCGAGTCAGCATGCGCACGGGAATGGCACCAGCACTGGCGGCGAGTGCTGCGCGGACCACGACCACGATGCGGAGCTGGAGATGATGAGCGACCCGACGATGGCCTCCTGCTGCGAGCGCGACCAGCGCGACTACGACAAGGCCATGGAGCTCAAGCGTGTGCTCACGCTGCACGACCCGACGTCCGGCGGCGTGCGCCTGCGTCATCAGCTCTTTGAGCCCACGGCGCATGACTTTGCTATTGCGCACAAGCAGCAGCAGGTGCATACACAGTCGCAGCCGACATTTGTTGCACTGCAGTCTGAGAAGGAGAAAAGGCGGGAAGAAGATTATGATGAAGACTCGGACTTTGACGATTCAGACTTTGAATTGGATGACTCGGATCCGATCTTCGCAGCGCGCAGGAGAGAGCTCGAGGTACAGATCCAGGTCGCCATGCAGAACGCTGCAGACGGCTACGGCGTCGTTATAGAGACGGATTTTGCAAGGCTGCTGCAGGAGCTGTGTGCGACCCCCGAGGTTCCTCGCGTTGTCTTGGTGACGAATAGCCAGGTAGATTCGGCGAAAGCGCGCGAAATGGTGCGTGAGATGGGGAACGTCGCGAAGAAGTACCTCGGCAGCAAGTTCCACCTCGTGACGGTGCGCGGTAATGGTGAAAACGACAACCTCGGCTCTATGTCTGCGAGAGATTTGCGCTTGAAGTCCGTTCCGTGCGTCGTCACGTTCCGCAATGGGGAACAGGTTGACTCGGCGGCGCTGGACGACAAGTCGAGTGCGGATGCCGCGACGCTTTGGGAAGCGCGGCTCGTGCCGTGGCTCAGCATGTGCAATGTGCTCGCGACCACACGACAGGAGAGAAATGCAGGAGCAACTGGTAGTGGTGGACAAGCATCAAGAAAGCAAGAGAAGGATCAGGGTGACGAACCGCCGGCGTACGACTGCGGCGTGGAGAACTGCCGCATTCGCTTCGGCTTTGAGCACGAGCACGTCGGGCCGTCGCAGGAGGCGAAGGGTGAGATCTCGGCATGGAGAAGCTAATAAGACAGGCACACGGGGCGGACGGTTAATGAATGTAGTCAATGGTTCGGATGTCGATGGGGTGAAGATGCCAGTGGACTGGCGAAGCGATGATGACACAGCTCTCGATTGATCGATTTGCTTGCTTTTGACAAATACTGTACGTTTCACTGCTCACACTTGCGTTTAGTATGTCGATCTAGGTTCGCAAGAGGTCAGCTGAATTGGTCGCACGACAACTTATTGTCTCTAAGTTCGCGAAATTAAGTACGCAAAATATCCTAGACTTGCGTTCACTATGGTGGTGAATGGATTTGGCCGAAACCGCGCGCCATTCACCACCATAGTGAACGCAACTCAAGGGTCTTTTCCGCACTTACTCGTATAACATTGGACAATCCAAGCTGCAATGTATTGCTTATAATAAAAACGGCGACAACTGAGCCAAAGAGCGAGCGATGGTGTCCGAGGCGTATGGCAAGACCGTCGGCGGCAAGCTCACGCTCAAGGGCGGGCTCTCGCTCAAGTGCGTCCTATGCACACACACACACACACACACACACACCATGCATGCATCCATGTATACCTTCTCACACTCACACATGGACTGTTCCTATATCCCCACAGACCCCAGAAGAAGAAGAAGCACAAGAAGAAACGCGAGCGTGACGACACCACCAACTCCGTATCAGCAGATAGCACATCCACGACGACAGAGAGCTACGAGCTAGTGAAGGCCAAGGGCTCGGGTCGCATCCTCTCGTCTGGCACGACGCTCATGGGCCAGGTGGGCACCAAGTTCCTGCAGGAGCTGCGCGCGGGCGACGCGATCTTGATTCAGCACCCGACGTCGCTCGTGGAGGAGACGCGCATTGTGCGCATGGTGCTGAGCGACATCTCGGCCGCGATCAGCTCGGCGTTCAGCTCGGACCTCGTCTCATCCACGGCCTTCCACTACATCAAGGCGCCACCCGAGGACGACAAGCAAGGCGACGAGGAGGTATGGTATACATACAATGGTTTACTTTTATGCTGTTGCTGCTATTCGTGAAGCATATGCTAAACAATGGCATGTGTGTGGTATACACTCATAGACAGTCAAGAAGCGCAAGCGCACGGCGGACGAGTCAATCGCTTTTGGGACGTACGCGGGCGGCACGGAGGCTGGCTCTCAGTACACGTACCGCGTCAAGAAGAGCGGCGCGTACGGCGGCTACGCGATCATCAAAGAGGTGCGTTCACTTGTGTCATTATGATCGATCATGGTGAAACTGGTATACGCTGTGGCTATTCGTTTCTCTATGAAGGGTCTGACGCTAATCCTTGCTTCTGTCTACTCTATCATCACCGCTGAACCATTAGGACGCAAACGTGAACCGCAGTCGCGAGGACCTCCTGGATCTGCGGAGCAAGCGCAAGGGCGACCGCCACTGCATGTAACAGTACGAACTAATCAATCTACGCAAGCCCTCCCATTCAATCGCACAAATCACAATGACTGGGCTCACCACTGTGTATTACCATAGCTGTACCCCCAGGCTCACCCTCACCACTTCTGATGCACTCAACTAACCGATGATGACGAGGTTGTGAGAAATGGAAACCCCCAATGGATCACCACATGAGGACGGCAGTGAACTGTCCCCTCTCGGCTGCAGTCGGCAAACGCTCGCCATGCTCGGCGTGGAAGGCGTCCAGCCACCAATTTAGCGCGCGGTAGTTGTTCAGCGGCACGTTCTTGCCATCGTTGTCAGTCGATGGCTTGTACCCAGGCGCATACGCTGCTCGATAGAAGAGCGACAGCGCGTCGTCCAGATATCCGGCTCGGAACTTGCAGATGCCAACATTGTTCATCGTGTGCGCGCTCGTTGGGAACGCGTCCAGCAGTTCAGCGTACAGTTCACAGGCCTCGTTGCGGTTTCCCAGCACGAAGATGATCTTGAGCCGGTGCAGCTTCGCCTTGAGCGTCCTGGTCGGTGCGAACGCGAACGAGAGCTCCCAGGGCAGTCGGCACTGCGGGTCGTCTTCGGATCCGCACTTCGGCGGCGTGAGCAGGAGCGTCTCGAACTGCATCGAGTATATGCGCCAGTCGCTCGCGTCGACGCGCAGACTGCTGCTGTAGAGGTTGCGCTCCGTACGCCAGGTGTCCAACTGCTGTGTCGACAGGATGAGTGAGAGACTCAAGACAGTCACAAATACCAGCCAGAGGAGAGCGGACAACGGAATGTCCCCCTTCACCAGCTGGATCACGGAGTTGCTGAAGCCTGAAGCGCCATTCTCACTGGTGGCTCTGCTTGGGTTGGGCTGGCTGGTGCTGTTCTTGCTGACAGATGAGCTCACGGTGCGTTCTGGAGGGTCGTCTCGCTCTGTAGAGAGCATTGCTTTCGTCTGGTCGTGGTCACCACCATCTTCGAACAGGAACTCTGCTAGCCAGTAGCCTCCGAAAGGCACGAAGACGACGCTCGGGAAGTACGCGTACCGGTTGCAGTTCATGGAGACCATGCCGTGCGCGATGAGGCCGCACGTGGGCAGCACCATGACGCAAAAGTACGCAGTCGCCAGCAGCAGCTGCGGCGCTTTGTCCTCGAGCCATTGAGAGATCCCCCAGAAGACGCAGCACACCAGCATCAGTACGGACAAGAGGCACTCGGGGTTCCCAAACAGGTCCAGTTCGTCTTCGCGCAGCTGGTAATGCGCTCGCAGCTGGGTCGGCCACGCCATTTGTGTCGTGACCCACGCGGGCGTCATGGCGGCTTTCAAAACGCGCTCCGAGAGCGAGAGCTCGATCGCGTCTGAGTCACTCGATCCTTCCTCGTTCGACCAGATCGTGACACCAATCAATGAGAGCATGACGGTGAGCACCAACGCCTTCTGCGCGATGTACTTGGCTGCCATTGCTGGTGTAATGATGCGGATGTTGTGCTGATCGCTATTGTGGAGCGTGAGCCAAACGAAGACGTCGATCAGGAAGAACGCAGCAGGAAGCAGCACCACTACGCTCTTGGACAGCACGCTGGCGAGGTACAAGCCTGTTTCAGAGCGTACCACAGTTCACACGTCGGATGCTAGTAAGGCTTGAATTTGCTATAGTGTCAAGGTCGTACCTGCTACGAGCCAGTCGCTCTTCTGGAGTCCAAGTCTAAAGAACGGGAGCTCGTTGCGCGTCAGGTCCTTGCTCTGGAGCGCCAAGTGGGTCTTCTGCACATAAAAGTAGAGCGACAGGTTCGCGAAGAGCGCCGATAGTGCGTACGGCTGTGCGGACGGCCACGCGACCACTTCGACGTGGATCGGGTGCACCAGGAACAGCAGAGCGCTCAGGCAGCAGCCGAGAAAGTACTTGCGATGGTGATCTCTCGGCGTAGACGCGGTCGTCACATCTGTT
>JAADWP010000995.1:0-12158 GCA_023336215.1 Globisporangium iwayamae | reverse complement strand
GCGGTAGGTCTCGATCGCGTTGCAGCCGTGAGCGCAGTGGCGGAGATTTGGGTCGCTGTGTTGGCGCCAGAAGAAGTAGTGCGTCGGGAGGATACGCCACCAGATGCGAAGAGTCACGTCGAGCGTGCGAAGGTCGATGGACTTGCGGAGGTTGCTCGCGTGGGCATGCAGCTGTGTCGTGCTTGCGGCGTCAGTGAGTACGTGTCTCTGGAACGGGTGCCGTGTCTTCGGTGTTGCTGTTGTTGTAGCGAGAGCTGTGCCGAGGACCTTTGACGGGATGAACGGGAACCAGTGGCATTTTTGAGAGGGGACACATAGTTTCCATCCATTGCGGAAATTGAAGTGTGCGGCAATCACGTGATGCAACCCGACGCAAACACAAGCAACCGCCCGATAGCGGCAACGACGAGTTTACCTCCGATGTGCTCTGACCCACTCATGCATGTGCTTCCTGTCTCGTGTGCTACATGCATATCGATATGTTATTATAGTCGGGTGATTGGTGGCAATGCAAAGCTGTGCGCATTCTGCGATTACGAACTCCGTTGGTTGCGGTCAAACCACCACCAGCAGCAGCTCCAAAGGTCAAGTGACGAGATCTTCCAAGTGAGGCCTGTGATCGCACAACCACTCCCTCCCTCCTTCTGTCTAGGAAGTTGCTGCAGGCCGTGTTCTTTGGGAAGATCCGGGGATGCTGAGAGATGTCGAGTGACGAAACCACAGCTTTGAGCCCACAGAGAAATGGGTGGTGGATGTGCGTCCTCGCTCAGGATCTTCAAAATGACGGTTCGGAGGTGCACTGAAAAATAGATGGTGGCTAAATAGTCGTGTTGAATGGATCTCTAGTGTGTGTAGGAAAAAAAATACTGAGCTTGAAGAGAAAGCAAAGCGACGCCTTGGCACTGGACTTTGCGTACATCTAGAATTGCTCAGACTCGCGGTTGTACGATCGGAAGCCACCGTAAAGCAAACCGGGTACGAGGAACCCGATCACAAGCAAGATGCTCGTGATGTCACTGCAGGCGTCGACCATGATGAACCCAAAGACGCACGTTGGGAAGATCGCCAAGATCGCGAGCCCAGGCACACCGCCGGGTACTTTGGTCGGCCGCGGAATGTAGGGCAAGTTGCGCCGCAGCTGGATGCTCGTGAGGATGATGAGCAGCGCCACAAGCGACGCGAAGGCGTTCGTGACCGGCAGCAGTACGTCAAAGTCGATGCCCACGAGCGCGATCGTCGGCAGCAGCGTCACGAGCGCGGCGTAGTGTGGACTACCAAAGGTCTCGTTCCTCCTGGCAAAGACGCGCGGCACCATGCGGTGGTCCGCCATGCCGGCAATCTCGATCACCTTGCAGAACATACTCGAGACGTACAGCCCGACGTTCGTGCCGATCATGGAGGTGAGCATGAGGAGCTCGAGTCCGTGCCCACCGATGGTCTTGGCTGCCACGACGTACGACCCACGCTCAAAGAGCGTCCAGTTGAGCGCGTTGGACACGATCGTGGCTGGGATCGGCAGCAAGTACGTGCAGACCGTGAGCGCGACCGTGATCCAGATCGCGCGCGAGTACACTCTTGCGGGGTTGAGCACCTGGCCGCCGAAGACTGAGGCCATGTTGATGCCGTCAAAGTTCCAGAAGAGCGTATTGATGAGCGTGGTCCACTGGATATCCTGCGAGCCTTGAAACTCGACGTCCTGTGTGTCTTCATCGAGCGTGTTGACCTTATGGCGCACTTCCAACAAGTCATCACTGTCGGTTGCCTGTGTGTACGCCCAGACCATGTAGATGCAGAGCGGAAGCAGCACGATGAGCAGGTTGACAATAAATGCACGGCCCATGGCCTTGGTGCCCAGCAGCGTCGGCAGCGCGAGCGTGACGCCGATGAACACTTTGAGGAAGTAATTGACCATCGTGGACGTGATCTCCACGTCGCTGTAGCTCGTGATGATCTCAAGGAGCAGACTCGGGTAGATCGCACTGTTGATGACGCCCGCGAGCCAAGACCAGTAGCCGATTTGGAAGCCCCAGAACGAGCCGAAGCCGTTCATGACCCAGATCGTGAAGCCGCCGTCCTCGGGGAACGCCGAGCAGAGCTCTGCGACGATGAACGCGTACGGGATCGTGATCAACAAAGGATATACCACGAGCGCGATCATGCCCACGAGCGGCCCACTGGACTCGACGATCGCCTCGGAGCCCAGTGGACCACCGCAGCCGTAGAAATACGTGATTGCCGCGACGCTGGCCGTGCCCAGCACGCGCGTTGACGGCCGCGTAATGAAGTCGTCCTTCATGAGTGGGGACTCGAGGATCATGTCGATGCGGTCGTAGTTGGTCAGGTGTCTGAATGGTAACATTGATAGAGAGCTAGGTTAGCCTTTTGTCAGGGGCCATTGAGTTGGAGTAAGCAAGGTACTTACTCAAAGCCGATGCGCGCGCTCGAGTCCTCGTCGCTCTCGAGGGGTGTCTCGAAGAGATTCTTGGCCTTCATCATCGGAATCGGCATCGTTTACTGTTTCAACCTCCGGTTGAGACTTGAGAGAAGGAAGGCTTGGGACTTTGACTGCGAAAGACAAAGTGCTACTGCTGAGCTCTCCATAGTTCATGGAGAGAAAGAGACCACGGGCTCGAATGAATGAAGAGCCGCGCGCACGCCAGCTCGATGAGACTCAGAAGGAAAAGCTGGTCGGAATACGCAGCCTAACGTTGACATGCATTAAGTGAATGGAAATGCGGGAAGCGCTGACGATCAGTGGTTGAGGAGTTGTGTAGTCGCGAAATCAGCCAGTGCACGATTTCGCACAATAGGAAGGTTAAATGGAAAGTGATGCTGATAGCAATTTATACGCAAAAACATTTTTATGTATAGTACGTATGTTGAGAAGGTTTCTACGGTGTGAGACCGTCCCAAAACTTGAGTCAGCTAACGGGAAGCGCCTCACGATCGAGTCCAGCTGTTTGCTTGGTCAAGCTTATGAGTTTGCACTGCGCTGCGTGTTGCGTGTTGCGGCCTGAAAACCTGAGAACGAGGCTGTCGAGAATACTCTTCGGGATTTGCTCTTTTGATGGCAATTAGCATTTGAAGACGGTGGTCCAGCCATGTGAACAGCTTCGGGCAGGCAGGCAGGCAGACAAGGCCATTTGGCGATGCTCGCGCATCTGTCGTCTCGAGGTCAATCGATGGAGGTGCTTTCGATAGCCTGGTCAGATGAATCGCCCCTCCGTTTGGACGCATTCCTCTCAAGATTCAATAGGAGAGGTCGTGCCTGGACTGTAAAGGCAGGCACAGGAAGCGCGCGAATTAATCCAGTCAGGACACTGTTGAGCGAAATCAAGAGCTCCGCCCATCCGTCGACGAGAGCGCTATCGTTGAAGACGAACTGTACAGGCAGGGAGAGGGTTCTGGCGAATCTCGGTCGCAGGTCATGGCTCGTGGCGTGTTTTCATGAATCAAAGCGTCACGCGACCGCATCCGCTACGGCTGGTTGTGTTTTTTACACTACGCGTCGATCAGTGATGTGTGCCCAGGCGTCTTGCTCTATTAGGACCGGACAAGCAAGGCTGACTGAGATGTGGACAGAACTATGAGCCTTGTTGAGAGAGAGAGAGAGAGAGAGAAAGATCAAGTCTCAAAGACTTGTCCGCTGCCGACTACAGAACAATAGTCAAGTCAGCCTTCGCTGTCGGATAAGGGATTCTGAACCCATCCGCGGCTGCCGAATAAGGGATTCTGAACCCATTCTGCAGCTTGGAGCTGTCATGAGCAGCTAGCTCACTTTGAGTGAGTCGACCCTGTGGCTGCCGGTAGCACTCTACATGGCGATGAGACTGCTCTGCGCGTGCTCCACGCAGCACTCGAGCACTGTTAATCAGCGTTGAAGTTGCCTCATTTACGTGCTGCTTATCCGAAAGTACCACGTACCCAGATTTCGTAACGACAGTTTCGTGCATCCTAAAGAGTCGCATTTTACAGCCCCATTGAAAATATAGTAGAAGAAAGGGGGCAGGTTTGAACCGTGCAATGCAATGAGTGACTCGAGCGATGCGTCAATGCCACCAGCGACGAGCGCTTCGCCGTTGGACGAGGGTGCAGCCAGCAGCAGCTCGGTGCAGTTCCAGAAAGATGCAGCGACGTGCATTCTCCGCAAGAAGGTCATCTTACGATTACCAGATGTTGAGAATCAGTGGAAGTTGCACAAACTCACGCTGTCTTTCCTATCTGTAGCAGAACTGCGAGACGATCTCCACGACACTCGAGCGCGCCAGTCACGTCTCCAACATCGAGGAGCTCGAGCTGCGCAGCCTCCAGCTCGACCATGTCTCGGCGCTCCATCTAGACAAGCTGTTGAGCGGTACGCCTCTCAATTCACGTTATGTCTCGTAGTTGGACAAATACATGCCTGACACCTCACGACACAATCTAGGCTGTCAGGACGACCTCCAACGACTGATGCTCGAGAACTGCGCGCTCTCAGACAAGTTCTTTTCGTTCTCGACCGAGCGCCTGGCGCAGAACAGTGTTCAGTTGACCCACTTCACCATGAAGAAGTGCGTTGACGAGTACGAATTCATCTGAGACCGCCGTCCGGAGCTGACTGGTATCATCTCTATATCTGTGTCCGTATCGCAGCTGCTCGCCGCTGAGCATGACGTCGCTGATCTCCATGTCGGCGCTCTTCTCGTCCACTCTGACGTCGCTCGAGCTCTCGTCGTGCAAGCTAGCGCGCCAGGCGGGCATTATCCTGGGCCAATCGCTGCCAAAGTGCAGGGCTTTGCGATTCCTCCTGCTCGCGGACAACAACCTACGCGACGGCGGGCTGCGCGCAATCGTCGACGCGCTTAAGGACATGTTCACCATTGAACCAGCTCAACCGACTTGCAAGGACTGTGACAAGGATGCCGACGGTAGTGAAGGGTGGACCGAGCTCGACGAGCTCGACATTTCTAGGAACGGCATCACGGCAGCAGGCTTCAGCGCCTTCAGTCACGTGCCTGTTCGTCGTCTGAACGCGAGCGAGAATGTCATTGAGAGCATTGGCCCCTTTTTACTCACGAACGCATCGATCCGGTCGCTCAACCTCTCGGGGAACGCGCTGTCGGACGACGGTGCCCGTGAACTCATCAACACGCTCTTCCGCGAGCAGACGTCGCTCGAGAGCCTAAACCTGCAGGGTTGTGTGCTATCAAGTACGAGCCTGAGCTTTCTGCGCAAGATGCTAAGGCAGTCGACCATTTGTCCACTGAAAGTCCTGGAGCTGGATCAAATCTGCGATGGCTCTGGTGGTGATCTCGTGGAGCGCAGACAGTGTCTGGACGAGATCGTGCTGCTAGGTTCGCAAAAGTATCCGCATCTAAAGGTGCGGCTCAGCAAGGCGCCAGCACTCCACGCTCTTCAGGAGAACTGGCATCCTGGGCCTAAAGCAGGTGCCATAAAACTACCAAGTGCTGGTATCACAGCCGCTGAAGTGCTCCCACTGGATGCCACCGAGCTTCGCGAGGTTGTCGCGACTATTGTCTCCTCAGCAACATCACCACCACTTGGTACTCAGACCACCCCCGAGTCCAGTCAATATGGTTCAATACGAGTATCACAGTCACAACCTCAGCAGCAGCAACAGTTCCTAGTGGCGTCGAGTCCTTTGTCGTCATCACCCTCAGCCCAGCCTGCAACCAAAGGAGCATTAAGCTCTTCATCATTAGCTTCAGCGCATCAGCACGTGCAGTTGCAACACGTGGACGTCGAGTACATCGTGAGCAAGACGATCGAGTGCATGAACCAGAACTTCGAGCAGCGCCTCGGACTCTTCCTCATGAAGATGGAGTCCCAGCAGCATGACAAAGTACGTCCGTTCGTCTGCCTTCCAATTGTTGCCTATTGCCTGCCGTTCGCTCATTTCATCTGCGTCTATGGCCCATAAGAACGCCACATATGTCCAGTTTCTCGCGGCCAAGGTGGACGCCTGCGAGCGCGCGATCCCGAGACTCGAGGCGCGGCTCGACGTACTCTCGGATCGCGTAGCCGTAGGCAACGCGCAGCTCGTCAAGCTCCAGAACGAGTTCCAGCTCCAGCTCCAGCAGGTGCGGCAGGACCTGCTCAGCGTTCAGAAGGAGAGCCATCAAGCCAGTCAGCACCATCAACACCAGCAGCAGCAACAACAACAGCTCAGCACGCTGGCGCCCACGACGCCGTTATCGCTCGTGATGCAAAGCCAAGTAGAAGACTTTGTGACCGCACGGGCACGCGCTAGCGAGCAGCTCACCCTGGGCGAGGTGCACAAGCTGCGGCGCGAGACGAACCCGCAGGCGATCGTGGACGCCGTCTCGAGTCACCTCGCACATTTCAAACAGGAGTTCGACGGGAACCAGAGCAGCGTGCTGTGCAAGTTCACCGAGAGCATCGTCAAGGACAGCGTGCGCCTCGACGAGCGTGTGCACAAGGTTGAGGCTCAGATTGGGAACTTGGAAAGCGTGATCCAGGCCGAGCAACAGGCTTCACTGCTGGCACTTGAGGCCATCTCCGAAGCTTTTGCGGCTGGCGGCGGCGGTGGTGGTGGTGGTGGTAATAATGGTACTGAGAATGGATCCGAGGCAGCGCTGACGCCTGTGAGAACGACTGGCTATGGTGCACCGACTAGGACTGGGACTGCTGCAGGTCGAAGGCGGTAGATGTCGAGTGAAGAACTAGACTAGCTAATGGCTTAATGGCCGCCATGATCATGACTGATACCAAGTTTCTGGTGTGTGAGACGTTGATGGGGCTCATGAGACTGGCTGGAAACTGAAACTGTGGCGGTGGGTACTGAAATTGTAACCTTCATCTTCTATGCGCATTTAATGTACCAGCACCTTGGCTTGCGGGTCTTCGAACCTTGGAAGACGTCCAAGGTGGGCATTCGTCCAATTATCTCTCTCCGTCACAAGCACAGCACATCAGTCAATCAAAACCAATCCGCAAGCCACAGTACAGTATGTGTAGGGTATCTTCCAGTAGTTGTGTGTGGCTTCTCATCCATGTAGCGCTTTGTGTAGCGCATTCACGATGACGTGATGCCACTTAGCAGCGCCGCGTAGATAAAAGGCAATCGCCAGGAAGGATGTCCGCTTCACCCGAGCGAACTGCGTCGCCAAATCTCCGCTGCATACCAAGCAGACCCCCTACAATAACTTGGAGACTCAGAGATTGTACTACCTCCAGAACGACTCGAGGTCCAAGATGAGACCCTCACTGCCGAGGTATCACGAGGAATGGCATTTGGGAACTGAGACTACAAGTAATGGGTCCACATCACGGAACCACAGAGAAACTTGCCATTAGCAAACACTGGCTGGCCTGCTGCTGCACATACACACAGTCAGCGAAGAGGTCCACTTTCGTATCCCCATCCGTCATCGACAAGTACGCCTTGCGCCACCTCCTACTGAGTGTATCCGCACTTAGGAGTTGTTTCGTAATCCGTCTCTTTAGTTACTGGTCATACTTCACCCAAGATTAGGTGACCTGCTTATTACAAATAAAGGACATCCACTCGAACGTAAAGGGATGCAGAACCAATGCTGAGCCAGCTCTTCAGTTCCTTTACCTGACAACACAACAAGCGACCGACCGACCGTCCACTCGACCTTCGCTCGCTCCTTGTTACGATGACCCCGAGCCACGCCAAGCTCTCGACCGCCGCTGCCGGGGGCACGCCGCGCGCCTTCGCTGTCGCTGACGAGCAGCTGCCGCTGCTACAGACGCCGAGCAACCGCAACAACAACGGCGACGCGACGCTCATCGACATCGCCAACCATCATGAGCAGCTCCTTGAGCCCGAGCCCGTGATCGGCCGCGAGTTCTGGACGATGCTCTCACTCGTCTACCCCGTGGTGCGTTGTCGATAGATGCGTTGTTAGTAGACCAAGGCGTGCGCGCGTGTGTGTGTGGGTGTGGATGCTCACAGTGTGCATGTATGGCTTGCTGTATCTGATCATTAAAGGTGGTAACGTCGGCGCTCGAGTTCCTGCCCAGCATGACGTGCACGATCCTCGCGGGCCACATGGACTCGCCACTCACCAAGCAGTACGTGGACGCTACGACCATGTCGACAATGGTAAGATGCCACCAAGTATGCCTTTTGCATCGTCATCGTATGCTTCTATGCGATGCTAACCTATGTACCCATCGCCAATGCTTTTCTCGTACCCATTCGTGCTCGCTCGCGCGCTGTCCAGTTTGCCAACATCTCGTCCTACTCCATCATCTTTGGGCTCTCGTCAGCACTCGACACGCTCTCTTCACAGGCGTACGGCGCCAAGCGCTTCGAGAAGATTGGTATCTATTTCCAGTCGGGGCTCATCGTCATCAGCGCATGTCTGCTGCCAATCTTCTTGCTCAACTGGTACTCAGAGGGCTTTCTGCTGTACCTGGGCCAAGAGCCGGAAGTTGCAAGGCTCGCTCAGGACTTTTCACGGTACATGCTCCTAGGTGTGCCCTTCATGTTCCTCTACGAGCTCTTCCGCAAGACGCTGCAGGCGCAGAACATCATGCAGCCGCTTGTGGTCATCGCGCTCATCGGCAACATCGTCAACATCATCGCGGGGTACCTGCTGGCGTACCACACGCCACTGGGCTTTAAAGGTATCGCAATCTCGCGCGCACTGGGCAACATCGTGCTCCCACTGCTGCTCATCCCGTACTTCCAGATGTACCCACAGCACCTATCCCAGTGGTGGTGCGACGGCTGGAACCTCAAGGAGGCCATTGGGCATGTAGGGATCTTCCTCAAATTGGGCATCCCGGGTCTGCTGCAACTCGTGATGGAGTGGTGGGCGTTCGAGATCATCTCGCTCATGGCGGGCGTGCTGCCCAACAGCCTCGTGGCCTTGAGCGCGCATGCTGTGCTGCTCAACGTCACGTCATTGCTCTACATGGTCTTCATGGGCTTCTCCGTGGCCGCCAACATCCGCGTGGGCAACTGCCTGGGTGCAAACGAGCCGAAGAAGGCACAGATGGTCGCGCGCCTGGCCATGATGATGGCCGTAGGCGTCTCGATCTTCGTAGCTTTGGGGTTGTTCACTCTGCGGTCGCACATCGCCGTGCTCTTCATCAGCGACCCGGAGAGCATTGAGAAGGCGTCGACCGTGCTGCTTATCTGGTCGCCCATGGAGGTGCTCGACGCCATCAATTGCGTCATCCAGGGCATCTTCCGCGGCGCCGGCAAGCAAGACGCCGCGGCGACCACGAACGCTGTGGCCTACTACGCTGCGGGTTTCCCGCTCGCCGCGCTGCTGGGCTTCAGGTTCCATTTGGGCATCGAAGGACTCTGGATCGGCTTTGGACTCGGCGTCATCATCTCGGCCTCGACGCTGGTTGTGTTATTCAACCGCTGGAGGTGGGACGAACTTGCCGAGGACGCCCAGGCGCGCACGGCCGAGTAGAGTTCGTCCAAGAAGGACCACTAGCAGCAATAAAGAAAGATAGAGAGAGATTACATAGTCACATCTAACTGACTGCAAAACAATCACAAGATTGTACAGTACTTGAAGTAGAACCTACTTTACCGGAGGTCTTTTTGTTTTCTTGATTCACGAGTACCCGGAATGTGTCCCAAACAAAAGTGCCAAAAACCATGGATAAATTATCATACGCACAATCAGTCACACATTGATACACAGACCAGCGAGCCCAGGTCACTCACTTATCGATCATTAGCAGATCGTGAGCACGGGCGCGATCGCGAGCGCCTCCCACCGCAGCAACCCGAGCAGCGTGTCGGCGGCGCTACGGTAGGCCTGCGTCTCGCTCTTGTAGTTAGTCTTGCCCGTCCAGCGCACCTCGCAGCAGTCCTTGCCGCTCACGGCGTCCTTCACGTTGAAAAACTCCATCCAGAGCGTCATGTCGGCCCACACAAGCCGCTCGTGGTCCTCGATGCTCGGCAGCATGGGTACCTCACCGGGCGCCAGCGGCGGGTTGATGCTCTGCGTGCCGATGACGTAGCCGTTCTTGCAGAGCGGATGTGAGACGCCGCCAGACGGCGACGACGGCAATTCGGATGACGTCTCCATGCGGAAGCGCAGGTACACGGTGCGGAACACGACCTTGTCATCTGGGAAGCGCACGTCGCGGCCCAGCACGTAGGTGTTCGCGTTCGCGTGCTGCAGGATATCGAGGCGCCGGGTCTCGGACTTGATTTTCCGGAAGCGATCGAGCTTTAGGTCGGCATCCCAGGTCTTCTTCATGATCTGGTACGCCGAGGCATTGGGAAAGCGCTTGACGAACGCGAACTCCATCTCGTTGCCCTCCATGCGCCGGCGAATATCCCAGCCAAAGACTGTTAGGCGGTCGCGCGGCGACTTGATGAATTGGTTGCGCAAGAGCTCGTTCTGCACGTTCTGCACCTGGCGCGTCGAGTCCAGGATCACATCCTTCATGGCCTCGTCGCTCAGTGGCGAGAAGCCGTAGATCGCGCGCATCTCCTCGCGCTCAAGCGTCGTGGGCACGTCCCCGCTGTCGACGTCCATGGGCGTCGCCGTGCTTTCACCGTCTACTTGATCGGTGATAGAGAGGGATTCGAGCACGCGATAGAGCTGGAGCTTCCAGGACGCTTGGTCCTGGATCGACGCCTTGAGGAAGAGGTTCTCGGCGCCCAGGCGCTTCGCCACCTCGATTGCTTCCATGTACGAGTACTCGCGCGCCTTGATGTCCTGACGGCCACTACTGCTACTGTTGTTAATCTGCGCATCTAGGAGCGGCAGTGAGGTGCTCGCCGTGCGCAGACAGAGTTCCTCGTACTGACTCTCGAGCTGCGCGACCGTCTCCTTCATCGCGTCGAGCTGGTCGCGCTGCCGCTGCCGGGAGCGGCGCATCGAGTCACGATTCTTGATGCGCCGCGCCTCGAGCGTCGACGCGTTCGGTAGCTCTCCGCAGTCAAGCACCTGGTTTAGGTCTTCTTCCCACTTGAGCCACTGCGACGTGGCCGACGACGGCGTCTCGTTCTCGCCAATCTCCTCTGTGTCATTCGCCTTCGCCTTTTTCTTGGTCGTCATCTTCTTGGACTTCACGCCTTTCATTCCTTTTGTAGGCGCCGACGACTCGTTCTTAAGCGCTGCGAGCAGGAAATTCTCGCCATCGACACTGTTAGGGCTGCTCTCCGTGGCGCCGTGTGGCGCTTTGTCACGTACAGAGAGCGACTCCGTCTTCATCGCGCCGCCTAATATACCGTCGCTCGACTCTGAGAAGCTGTAGAGCGCATTCGCCTGATCGGTTGTGCTCTGGGACGACGATACGGGAAGGTCCAGCAGCAGCAGGTCCTGAAGCAGCGCGACGTCCTCGATTGTGGCTCCGCTGCTGTTGTTGTTGTTGTACACGCCGCTCATGGCAGTTGAATCGACCGTGACGTCATTCGACATCATCGCGGCGCCACTTGCTTGCCAGTGAGTAGTCGCTAAAGACGGGAAGCGCGAGGAAGAAGAATACGGGGGCTCGCCAGGGTCGTCGTCGCCGTCGTTGCCATTGCTGCTCAGAGAGCTCGCGGTCGTGGGGATTCCAGACGCGACCATAGACCCGCCGAGCGTCGCTGCGTGCATCGGCAAAAGGAAGGGAGTAGCGAGGAAGGACCCTCAGATAGTTCGTCTCCAGTGTCGAGCTCCAAAGGCGGAATGAGAGAATCAATGAATCCCGCTCTATCGCCCACGATTGGTGCTTTGCTTTCATCCATCATCAGAAACGTGCCCTGTTTGCGCGGATGTGGAGCGGATGTGAGCAGCTCCATTTAACGGATCAGCCCGTTTAATAGCCTCCACTGGAACAGTAGCCTCTACCGGTGCATTGACACCGTTGCAATGATTTATCGGGAGCAAATTGTTTATTGCGAGAAAGTGTAAAAAGCAAAGCTCTGCGTTTCTAGGACCTTTTCCCATGGTGTCGTGCTGTGTGACGTGTGAGCACTTGTTTTTTGTATTTGATTTAATTCTTGAATGGATTTCCTACAAAGTCAAGTTTGTAGCGTCCGAGAATTGAAACGGACTATACAAATCGTAATACACTCCAGGCCAAAAATATACGGCCACCCACCTTTTTCCTCATAACTTTGCGACCACTAGGAGTTTAGCGATGCTGTTTGAGTATGTTATGTGACTGACTATACTGTATCCCTCTGCTGTGCTAACAACCCCATT
>JAADWP010000994.1:0-12159 GCA_023336215.1 Globisporangium iwayamae | reverse complement strand
CCCCCCCCCCCCCCCCCCCCCCCCCCCCCCCCCCCCCCTGTAACCACAGCGCAAACTGCTTGCGATGCAGTGCGGCTGCGTCGCTCGCTGGTACTGTATAGATCTGCGTCCAGCATGCGAGTCTATGCGTGCTTGTTCGATTACTCCGTGTTCAGTGGTGCACACAGACATGCTGCAATCGAGTCAGCGCGACTCACTTTGAGTTGAATTGCTAGACGCGCGCCATTCCACCCGCTCGGATCCCAATCAATCAAATCAAAGCGGCGTCCATCGAGGACGCACCCACCGTGTTGCGAGAGTTCAGTTCAAGCTAAGAGGGTCGTGATGAATGAACATGAACACGTTGCGCTTGCTGAGCTGAGCTACGACTGAGATCGTAAGTAACATCGCGTCATTTGTTACTGGGATTTATCCGTGGAAAGAAAGCGATCCCCACAAACACAATGGGAATGACATTGAAGTTGTCCGTCCCCCTGTTCGTTGTGGTCACAATTTGGGTGGAGCGCAACATATCCTTTTCTAATGAATATACAAATTCTGCTTTGTTTTTACTAGATATCCTTTCTGGTGTAAGCAGAGTGTAAGGACCCTAATAACGGTTTCTTTACAAACAAAAGGGTATTTATTTCACAAAGCAATTCAAAAATGAATCGAAAGCTCGATGACGTCGACGACGACGCAAGTCAAGTTTTACTTGTGGCTTGGGCAGGAAAAATGGCGGAGCAGAAGAACGCCAGCCGCTCGGCGATGGACGCCAAACTGCAGCGCGCGCTCGACACGCGTCGCCGCGTGGGCACGCTGCGCTCGTTGCAGCCGCAGACGCTGGACTGCGTCGACTTCTTCTCGAACGACTACCTGGGCTTCGCCAAGTCCACGGCGCTGCAGGCGCGCGTGGCGAAGCGCAAGGCCGAGCTCAGCGCCCACCTGTTGCTGCTGGGCTCCACTGGCTCCCGACTCATCTCGGGCAACTCGAGCTACTTCATGCAGGTCGAGAAGGAGCTCGCGGCGTTCTACAACAGGTATGTGAGTTCACAGTCAGCAGTTTGCCAAGGGAGTGGGCCGTCCATGCATGCAGCGAACAATTGTGCTTTGAGTGGACACTTTGGCTGACTCCTTTCCATATTCGATCAATCGATCGATGGAAACGTGGACAAGACGAGATGATGCTGTCTTGGCTTTGCTTGTTGTTCCTGCCGTTGTGTGAACTTGAAACCCGTCTTATTCTTTCCAATATCGAATACCATCCTGTCTGTGTGTGCAGCGAGGCCGCGCTGCTCTTCAACTCGGGCTACAGCGCGAACCTGGGCGTGCTCTCCAGCGTGCCGCAAGCGGACGACGTGGTGCTCTTCGACGAACTTATCCATAACTCGTGTCACGAAGGAATGCGCCTCAGTCGCGCCTACGCCAAGGGCAATGCCCACGCGTTCAAGCACAACGACCTCGTCGACCTATCCGCGAAAATAGAAGAAGCTACGAGCCTCAGCACCGCGAAAGAAAGCCGTGGGTGCGTGTTCGTCGTCGTCGAGTCGCTGTACTCCATGGATGGCGATGTGGCACCGCTGCAAGCGATGACGGAGCTCTGCGAGCGCTACGGCGCGTTCCTGATCGTCGACGAAGCGCACGGTACGGGCGTCTACGGCCCGCAAGGCTCGGGCCTTGTACGCGAGCTCGGACTCGACGCCAAGCCCGACGTTGTAAGTTGCCGTGTGTACACGTTTGGCAAGGCCATGGGCTGCCACGGTGCCGTTGTCTGCGGCTCGCAGGTGCTCATCGATTACCTCGTCAACTACGCGCGGTCGTTCATCTACACGACGGCGTTCCCGTTCGAGCAGCTCGTGACAGTGCAGGTTGCCCACGAGTTCTGCGCCACGGCGGACAACCAGCGCAAGCAAGTACTCGAGCTCGTACAGTACTTCAAGCGCCAAGTAGAGGCGAACAAGTGGATCTCGAGCACGGCACTGCTAGAGAGCGACTCGCCTATCCAGGGCGTCGTGTTTGCTGGCAACCATGAGGTGCTCCACGCGGCCAAGCAGATGATCGCCATGGGCATCCGCGTGATCCCGATCCGCTCGCCCACGGTGCCCAAGGGCTCGGAGCGCTTCCGCATCGTCATTCACGCCAACAACACGCAGAAAGAGGTTGACTCACTCGTCACGGCTCTCGAGAAAATGTTCCGCGCGCGCCAGAAGTCCACCTCGTCCAAGCTATAGAGATAGAGACTTGTCATTTTGTTTGTTTCGTGGCTCTGGCTTTCATTTTTCTATAGACTTTTTGATTTGTTTTCTCAACAATTTTATCACTTCGGTCGACCATTTCCAATTATTCACAGCCACATCACCTGGTGGGCTGGACTTCGCTATTGTTGTGACTAGACGGTGTTATCGAGGCGGCTGGTGCCGGCGCGCAGCGTGAGCTTGTCACCGCCCTGCATCGCGTCTTCGCCCACTGCCGCCTTCGCCATCGCGCGCTGCAACAGCCGCGCGCAGCCGACGTTGCCACTCTTCTCAGCGATGGACAGTGGCGTCTGCTGGTCCAGATCTTCTCTGAACGGGTCCGCGTGGTTGTCTATCAGCAACTTCACGCACAGCGCGTGGCCGCCCACGGCTGCTAGGTGCAGTGGCGTGATGCGGCGCTCATCCTGCACGTTTGGATCCGCACGCGCTTCCAGCAGCAGCCTATACACAGGATAGTATTCACAAGCCAGTCAGTCAATGATATGAGGCTCCCATTCCATGTATGGACTCTAATGGCTCTTCACAGCACCTCGTGCATTCGTTGTGGCCGCCGCGAGCCGCGTAATGAAGCGCAGTGAGGTTCTCCTGGCTGCGGCTGTCCATGTCCCTGCTGGTCGAGTTCACCCAGCGCTTGATGACGCGCGCATTGCCCAGCTCAGCTGCTGACCTCACAAATGCCGGGAGCGAGCCGACCTGAGCGCCATCATCATCTGTAAAGATATCGACATCGTCAGCCAACATCATTTCGCCTACCATTAAATAGACCCAGACATATACGGTACTCACTTTGCTTGTCGTCGCTGACCGAGAGGCGCTTCTTGCGTAGCATCTTGCGCGCCATGTGCTGCAGCTTCTCGCGCTGGTACGACGACGCGGCAATGACGACGATCATGACCAAGATCCCCACGACGCCGAGGATCACGGCGAGCGGGTGCAGCCCCTCGTTCTCCGGCGTGCGGCGCTCGATCTCCATTGGATGCTGATGTGTGGGACTAGAAGGTGGTGCTACTGTAGCGCGCTGTCGAAGGCTGCTGACAGGTAGAGAGAGAAAAAGAGAGCGGAGACGGCAAGGAGCTCTTGTCTGACGCTTGCTGATCTTTCGCTCGCTGCCTTCCACGCGGAGCTTTTCAAATGCTTGAGCTGCTGTGGTTCAGTGCGATTTTTGCTAGCTTCAACAATAGTGACATACCTCAATAGTGTCGTGTCAGTATTTGGAGCTAGCGTGATAACATCTTGCTTTTTTTGCGTGAGCATTTTAAAATGGCGAGCAAAAATGGCGAAGCAGCAGCAGCAGTCCCGGACGACCTGTACGCGGGCTTGGCGCTGCCGAAGAGCGCCAAGCGAGACGCCGCAAGTGCACATGTACATAGCAGCCAAACCAGTAAAGGAGCTGCTGGGGCTGACAGCATGACTCAGGAGCCTGATGCGAAGCGACAGAAGCGCGCAACGGACGCGCCGCTTGATCTGGCAGCGACTGTGGCGAAGCTGAAAGGATACATGGTACGTACGATTAATGCTTTGCGCATTCGTTGGGCTGTCGGTGTGAGTGTGCTGCCACCGTTATGTATGTGTGGTCTCACATTGTTGCTGTTGTGTGTATGTGCGAATGAATAGCTGGTGGACAAGAAGTTTGTCAAGGCGAGCAAGCTCTTTGGCCAATTGCTGACTGAGAAAATGGATTCCGACAACCAGCAAGTCTTCATAGACGCAATGCAGGAAATGGTGCATGCGAAGGGCTTGCAGTGGAGCGGCAAGAAGGAGTTTGAAGCGCTTATCCAGCAGCTCACTGCAAAGCACGAGACACTACAATCCACAGCAGCAGCACGCGGCAACGGGAATGATGACCAGCAGAAGTTGCTTGAGAACTGGAAGTTCATGGCAATCACCCACGCGCAGCTCTTCACGGACGAGACATACCAGTTTGGGAAAGCTGCCAAGGTCGTGAAGGCGCGCATGGAGGCGCTTTCATCAGCAACAGGTGGCGATCGGGATGGTGACGACACGACTAGCAGCAATGGCGACTTTGAGATCGTCATGCCGCTGCTGCGCACGCTCTTCGCGAAACACTCGACCGCGTGGGCCAAGGTGATGGTCGAGAGCGTCCTCGTGCTCGCGACGCAGAAGCGACTGCACTTCAGCGCGCAACACAGGGAGGAGATCGACGCATGGACCAAGGCAATCCAGGATCGACGCAGCGCGCCGGCAGTCTCACGCACAGCCGGTTCAGATGCGCGCCGCAACATCCTCAATGCGCAGGGCTCGGAGGCAACACTCAAGGTCGGCCGCTTCAACCACCCGCTCTTTAACAAAGAGCTGTAGCAAAGCGTGGTGTGGAACCAAGTAGAATCGAAAAGGCCATAAATGGTCGAATTTCATCTGTGTGTTGAGCATGTTTGTCCTATTGATTTGACACATTTATGCAAGTTGCGCACAATATTTTTTATCTCATTCGATTGGATTGTTTGAAAACGCACGAACCGTGACGGCGATGGCTAATCTTGACTGCGCGTCATTACCGATACTGATACCGGTATCGTCGGGGGAACCTGTTTTCCTGCCCATTGATTCCTCCTTGTCTGTGGCGATTTGTGATTGCAGAAAAGCACGCGACAACAGCAACAAGATGCTCGCGTTCCGAGGAGCTCTCTCGCGCCAGGTGACCGCCTCGGGCGTCGCGAGTGCCAACGGCAGCGCGCTGCTGGCCGAGGTGCAGCAACGCGCATTCGCCAGCGCCAAGAAGGAGAAGCCGCGTCTCTCGTGGCGTCAAAAGCAGAAGATTGAGGAGCGCAAGCGCAACCCGAAGAGTGCTGAGCCGCGCCAACCACCGCGCCAGAAGATCGAGCGCCAGAACTTCCTCGTGTCGCCGCCGGTGGACGATGGCAAGAAGTGGCGCGTACTGAGCGCTGGCATCCTCGAGCGCCTTCCTGTGATCCAGCCGGACCTCAAGGACTATGAGGAAGACTACGAGATGATGGAGCACGAGATTGCGCTGCGTGAGGACCAACGCCTCGACGAGGACTTCTGGTTCATGGAGCCGGGTTCGCGCCACATCACGCCCGAGGAGGCGCCGCTGCCGAACGAGCCGCAAGACCCAGAGGACCTCGTCGGCGCGGGCTTCCAGTTCGCTCCGCGTGAGACCGAAGACGGTACGTCCCACTTAGGACTCTTGTATTGCTACATTGCTTGTATCGTTGTGGATTGACGAACTGTAATGCGACTGCGTGCGTGTGAATGACTGGGCTGCAGACGCCACGAACAACCGCAAGTCGCTGAACCGTGCGCTGAAGGGCCGCGTGTTTTTGATCGTGAAGAACAGCGCGCCGGACGCCAAGTTCCCGTGGTTCTTCCCCTTCGGCGAGAAGGCTGATGACGAGAAGATGCGCGACGCCGCCGTGCGCCACGTTGCCGCCCACGTCGGCGACGAGCTTGAGGTCACACCTGTGGGCTTTGCTCCCGTGGGCTACGTCAAGTACCTGCACGAGAACGACGCCGAGTTCGACGGCACGAAGGTGTTCTTCTACAAGTCCCAGTTCCTGACGGGCGACGTGCATCTCAATGGTGCCAAGGCCGAGGACTACCTGTGGGTGACTCGAGAGGAGCTGAGCGAGTACTTGGACCCAGAGATCGCCGAGTACGCCACCAAGATCGTGCCGAACTAAGCAAGCGTGTGTTGAAAGCTTTGGAGACTGATAGAGAGAGAGGCTGAGGGGTTGTCGAGAGGTAAGAGGCGGGCAGTTTTACATATGATGGTGAGTCAGTCACTTTGTATGTGAAGTCGTCTGCCAACTCGTCCTTTTGGGTAATAGAAAGAAGGAAAAACAACACGCGCTTTGTTTGCATACAAACGAGAGGCGAATCATGTTGGAGCAGCAGGTTTGTTGGGATCTGAGACGCGGCGAGTACAACTGAGAAACGCAGCGGACGGCAGCGGGCACAGAGCAACACAAATGAGGGCGTGCTCGTCTTTCGCGCTTCTTGGCTGCAGTTGTAGTCGCGCGATGGCGATGAGCGCAGCAACAACGACGACGGCAGTGCGCCGAAGAGCTGCTGCGACTGCAGTCGAGGCTCGCGTGACACCGGGTGGCGCGGTCGTTGCTGCAACAGCGAGCACATCGATCGTGACGACACAAATGGGTCAGTTTCCAACGACATCTCGAACGGCCATTGCTCCAGCGCCCGTGCCGCCCAAGAGCAAGTTCGTCGGCGTGCACGTGTCTGCCTCGGGTGGACCTCAGCGAGCCATCGCTAACAGCATCGCACTCGGCCCGTTAGCTCGCAGCATGGCGCTCTTCATCCGCCCACGACTTTCCTGGAAGCCAGTGCCTTCACTGAGTGACGACACCATTTGCAGCGTCCAGGATTCACTGGCAAACGCCCAGCAGCAGATCCGACTCGAGCATGTAGTGGTGCATGGTTCGTATTTGATCAACTTTGGCTCGCACGACGCCGATTTGCGCGAGAAGAGCGTCACTTTGATGATCGAAGAAGTGACCAAGTGCGCGCAGCTGGGCGTGCCACTCTACGTCTTCCATCCGGGCTCCTGCACGGGCGACGAGCTCCAGCAGCAGCGCAAGCTGGTCAAAGCCCAGTCTCAAGCCAGCAAGAAGGGGGCCAAGAAGAAGCCAAGAGATACAGAGGAGAACCTGGGATCGACCTCAAGCACAACTAAGAACGGCTGGGACGAAGTCGCAGCGCGCCGTCAGAGCATCGCATTCGTGGCTGAGTGCATGGCGCAAGTGCTCAATTCGACTGTGAACGTCACGCTCGTGGTGGAGAACATGGCTGGACAGGGCCAGGTGCTCGGGCGCTCTTTCGAGGAGCTACGAGCAATCCTGGACGGTGTTGCTACTTTATACACTCAACAGAGCAGTGAACTAGAATCTGAACAACAGCAGCCAGCCATTCACGAGCGCATTGGGGTCTGTCTTGACACGTGCCACGCCTTCGCGAGTGGCCACGACTTCCGCACAACCGAAGGCTGCGAGCAAATGATGCGCGACTTCGACAACTTCATGCTCCCGCAGTGGCCTAATGCACTCAAAGTGGTGCATCTAAACGACTCCAAGTCCGTTTGTGGCTCGAACGTGGACCGTCACGCGAACATTGGACAGGGTGAGATCGGCGTTGAGGCATTCCGCTGGATCATGAACAGCGAGCGCTTTGAAGACCTGCCGCTCATTCTGGAGACACCACGCGCCAAGAAGCCAAAGAAGCAGAAGAAGACCTCTACGGAAACTAGAACTGAAGCTGAGATCGTCCAGATGGAGGCAATGGAACAGAACTCGGACTTGGGCTCTACGAAGCGCAAGAAGCGCATACGAGGGATGCAAACTGTCGAGTGTTTGGGGGAAATGGCTGAGAATACCGTGATCCCGACCGCCACTCAGGAGCTCGAGCTGCTCTACAGTCTGGTGATGGATGTCTGAGAGAGAGAAAGATGGCTGAGTGGAGATTTGCATTACATTACAATCTTTATTTTGTTTGCTTGGGTTTACATGTACACATTCACGAGGATGGCGTGTGTTGGCTTGGCTTGAGGCTTGGGTTCTTCTCTCTGGGGTTCTCACATTGACTCAGTATCTATGGCCATCAGTGTGGAAGCTTGGGCTCCACACCGCTTATATAACTAATGGTTTCTTGGGTTCTCGTTGGTGATCCTCGTCAGCCATCGTCATCGCTTCTTACTGGACAAACTTAGGACTCGGGGGTCGGTCGGCTCACGCGGTGGATAGACGACCGGCGACGGCTGATGTTCCTGGCCTTCTGCTTGCGCTCCTGGGCCTCGACCGACAGTCTCAACTTGGGGGCCGCGAACCTGTTCAGACTCACGTAGCTGTTCTCCACGGACGTATGCAGCGCGACCAAATCAGGCGGTGGGCCCAGGAACTCGTTTAGCAGGCGACTCTCACGGGCGCGCGGGTGGCTCTGACAGGCGACGAGTAGCGCCTGGAAGTACTTGGCGCGGCGCTCGAGGAAGGGTGTTGTGTCAAACTGAAGGTACGCCCAGAGCCCTCCGCGGTCCGGCAATGGTGGCAAGCGGTGAACTCTAGAGGCCAGGTTCTGCGTCTGTGTAGTAGAGGCCTGAGCCATTGAGATTGCGGCTTCTTGCCCGTCGTCGTTCTCGCCAAAGCCCAAAAGAGAAGGTGTGGCCAGATTGACGCTTCTGGACGTCGGCATGACGGCTGAGAGCGCGCGATGGAGGTCGCGGAACTCCGAGTATCGACGGCGAACCTTGTAGGCCGAGAGTGGTCCATGGGCGACCGACTTGACGATGATCTCGTAGTACACGACGCCGTCTGTGTCCTGGCTGAAGCCCGTGATGGAAGCCACGCGTGAGGCCAGGAAGTTGTCGTCCTCATCTTCAACTTCTTGTGCTTGGTCGTCCTCGTCGTGGGTGTCCTGGTTCGAGCTATAGCTTCCGCGCTTGGACCGCGAGGTGCCGCTCGCTGGGAACTTTGAGGCGGACTCGATCGAGAACCGATGAGTCGAACGCTCGGACTCGGGTTCACAATGGCTGCCCTCACTGCTACGCTCAGTGGTGCTGGTGTTACTCAGGATCTGCGCAGCCCTCGTGAGGAGGTTATCGTCCGCAAAGGTCTCCTCTAGGATGGAGCTCGTGCGGCGACCTTTCTCGATTGAGTCGCGGCGCGAGTTTGGTTTACTGGACTTGCGCTTCGGGTACCCGAGCTCCTGCTGCAGCATGCTGAGCGTGAACTCAGCCGACATGGACCGCCGGTTGCGGCGCGCGAACCGCGGGTCGGTGGCTAGTTGCTCGGCGGACACGAGCGGCGCTAATTGTTCAGGTTCGCGCTGGTGCTGGGGCTGAGCCGACGACGTGGGGCTGCTCTCACTGGTGCTAAAGCCGACGCTGCTGTTGCTGTTGGTCGGACTGGGGAACATGGGCGGCGTCCGCGGGTCTGTGAGGGATTGGGATCGCGACACGCGCACGGCCACAAAGTCCTGGGGTGACTGTGTGTCCGCAGGTGACATGGTGCTGGTGCTGGTGCTACTTGTGGTGCTGGTGCTGTGGTCGCAGTCGTCCTGGGGCTCCTCGGTAGCCTTCTTCACGACGGCCTCTTCCTCAGGGCCCCAACGTTGTTTCAGGTGGTCGCTGGTGCACAACATCGCTGGATAGATGGCTGTGACGCTCAGACTCGCCATCAAATGTGAGAGTTCGCAAGTGAAAGTTGTTGCTTGTTTGCTTGTGTTCTTGTTTGCGTAGATGTGCGCGTGTTGCGACTTGTTTGCTTGTATTGCGCGCAAGTTGCTGGAGACCTGTCATGAGCAGCGCAGTTACAACAAGAGAGAGCGAGAGCGTGACACGTGAGCACCAATGTTGCATTGCTGCCGTCACAAGTTTGTTGTTGTTGTTACCTGTGGCGGGTGCGCTCGTCTGCTCTTTTTCGTGAATGAGCGCTCGCAACAAAGCACGTCGAAGAAGAAGAAGCCACACAAGCCAAGCGCAGAGGAGTGGATAACCAGATGCCGCCGCCGCTTTTTCTCTCCCCACGTGTTTGTTTCTCTCGTGGTTTTTACTCTCTTGCTTGTTGGCTCCATGCTCGGAGGTCACCGGTTGCCCATCCCGATCTGCAGCTGACTTGGTTTGACAAAACCTGCGAAACTCAAAATCCAACAAGCAATTCTGAGCGTTTTGGCTTGAAATTGAAGCAAAAATGGGATCGAATGTGAACAAATGGATGCATTTTCTGCGAAAACAGACGGGAGAGAGCCGCCTGCCGGACTGACTATTTGTGTGTGGCTTGTGCGTGGTTGGCCCAGCCAAAGCGAACAATAGCAACAGAGCCTGCTGAACAACCAATGCGGATAGCCGATGACGGTCCATGCGCAAGTCAAAGCAAGCGAACAATTGCACTTGCTTTTTGACCTTGTGCGCGCTCTTCCATTTACTTGTTTGCCCGCAAAGTTCACTCGTTTTGCCGC
This sequence comes from Globisporangium iwayamae, assembly GCA_023336215.1. Taxonomy (NCBI): domain Eukaryota; phylum Oomycota; class Peronosporomycetes; order Pythiales; family Pythiaceae; genus Globisporangium; species Globisporangium iwayamae. The sequence continues at coordinate 1,984 of JAADWP010000994.1, read as the reverse complement.
TATCCTCATATTTGAGTTGTTTGGCAAAATTCGACTTTTCATGTGCTGACCTCTATACTGAGTGGGATTTTTCAAGTAACGACCTTTCAAGGTCGAAAGTTGCCATCAGTCTATCACCTTTGCTCACCTTTGCTCGCTTCTATGTGAAGGAAAGGAAGACCGCCGCCATTTTCACATCTGCGCAACTTTCTCTCTCCCGTGTGGAGGAGCATATAGATATAGAGGAAGATCCAAAATGTCTTGTGATGCCATGCGTGCGATGCAAGCAAATATTTCGCGCTCTCCACAGACGAGGACTCGCCATGTGACATGGTGGTGCTATGGGCATGCATGCATTTGGAATTCGCAGTCCGACGTGTCTGATATAGATGATGGGGCTTCGTGCTTGGAAATGGAGTGTTGTTGACAATATGCAAACTCGGATCTAGTTTACGCTAACGTATGGTGCTAATTCAGCTCCCAATGCTATCATTTATCGGTTTAGCTACTGCTCGATGGAATCAATCACCTGCTTTAGATATGGCTACTCTTTGCAAGAGATGGCTGCGAAAAACCGATCAAGTGTTTGTTGCGGCGCCCATGACGCGCTTCTTGGCCGCTCCGGCTGCTCAGAGGGTCGGACAGGAGCCTATATCGCTGCTTTTCTCACTTGCTAGAAGGTGGGTGGGTTGCTCGCTTTGGCTTTCAAGGGACCATTTAGCCACTTTGACTGTACAGCGCGGAACGGACGGCCAGGATGCATAGAATCCTTTCGCGACGACCCTTTGGCTCAAATAAGTGCCTGCACATCACGCGCTTAAAAGTGTGTATGTGTATGTGTGTGTGTTTGGTTCTTGGTCCGCCCTCCGTCATGAGGTGGACTGGGAAGACGAGTCGTCTTGTCTGCTCTCAAGCTCTCGTTCGAGTGAAGCACATCTTTTTACTTTGACACGTAAAGGATAAGATAAATCGATGGAAGCGATCTTGACCACTTGAAGCCGTACAAAGTGGGAGCTCTTCTAAACGAGATGCAAGTGCGTCATACATGGGTTAGAATTCTTTTGAGCGCAGCGCGAGGTGGTGAAGTGAACGCAGCTCCACCAGCAGGTAACTCTCCTCGTTTGTTTAATGGATGGGATAATGCGTCAGCGTGTTTTGCTGTATTTATTTTTGCGTTGGATCTTTCTTGTGGAGTCAGTAACCTATGCATATTCAGCAAGCCATGCAATACGCTGCCGGTGGAAAGTGACGCGTTCACAGTTTACTTGAGCCACCAACACGTCCATCACCACGTGGTGCGCGAGAAGCTGGACGATCGCGTGCGTCATCATAGTCGCATTTTCTGCATGTTGTTCCTTTGCCGCGCGACGTTCTTATAGAAACTCCCCTCTTGGAACGCCTCACTCATGTAGTCAAACGGACAGGACACGCTCTTGCGTCCTATGCTCAAATGGTTTTGCGCAAAATGTGCGGCGGACGTTGCTGCGAGAACTGGTCATGGCTTCAAGCTGCGAGGTCCCCCATGCTTCATGAGTGAAGGCCAAAGCCAAGACTGTAGGTACTCCTCGTTTTTAGGAGCCAAGTGAAGCTCGCGTTTGCCTGCTTTTGTTGAAATGGCTATCTTTTCTGTCCACGGTACCATAAACCTCAGCCATCTGTCCGCGATCTGCCTCAAATGGGTTGGGCGGTGGCGGAGCTCACTTCGCGGGGCTCAGTCAATCGGCCCGTTACAGTAACTCTACTAATCTCTATCAATCTCTACGCTAACAAACGCAAAGCAAAATACAGAATAGTAGATACCGACTCATAGAGTTTTCACAATGACGACAGTAAACTGTCACCACCGCATCTCATCGCTGTAACTCGATGAAGAGCAGATCTATCCCTTTTTTTGTGGATAGATCTGCAGACTTCCCGCACTCACGAAGCGCAGGATGTTGAATGCCGCATTCTCGTCTCGACCGGCCGTGTACTCGCAGTGTGGACACTTGAACATATCGTTGCT
>JAADWP010000993.1:0-12159 GCA_023336215.1 Globisporangium iwayamae | reverse complement strand
GTGTAGATCTCGGTGGCCGAGAACCCGCGCGCTATGAGCTTGTTGAAGAGCTCCACCTGCTGGCCGATGTCCAGCTTGCGGGGCAGTGGGGCAGCACTGGCGCTGCTGAAGTTGGAGCCACCACCACCAACGTGCAGTGGCACGGGACTGCGGTGCTGCGGTGGGCTCACGCGGTGGTACTCGGTCGGCCCCGAGCCGCGGTAATCACCACGTCCGCTCCGGTAGTTGTCCGTGGGCAACGGAGCCGCATTAGCGCGCGGTGCTGAAGCTTGTTGGTGCTGGGGGTGCGACGGGGCGGTACTATGGTAGTCGCCCTGGAAACTGCGTGCGCTACGGTAGTCGTCCGTAGGCATTGGAGCTGCTGCTGCGCCTGGACGAGAAGAAGCTCCGGTGTAGTACTGCTGTGGCGGATTCACCGAACGGTAGTCGCCTGGCCCGGAGCCGCGGTGGTCGTGACTCCGATGTTGGCTCCGGTAGGTGTCTAGTGGCACCGGAGCTCCGTACGAGCGTGGAGCAGATGCCGGAGCTGGAGCCGATCGATGGCTGTAGAGATCATGTTGGTGCTGCTGGTTCAGGTTGCGGAACTCGAACTCGTTCTGGTAGCCGACACGACCCTGGGACGACGGTGTGTACTGAGGCACGTTGCCGCCAGTGCCACTACGCTGCGACGTGGAGCGCGTCGAGCCGGCGTACCCAGAAGGCGGCGTGTACTCCAGGCTGTCGCTCCGGTAGAGCTGCTGGTTGCTTAGCTTCGCTCGCTTCATGGCCTCGATCGTATTCTCAATATCGTCCTCCGACATCCCACTGCAGACACTGAGCGGGTACCCCTCATCCTCGGAGTCGCAGATCGTCGACTTGTCCTCGTCATGGTAGAGCGTGTCGCGCGGTGTCGGCGCCTCAGAATGCGAGCCGTGCTCCGAGCGGAACAAATCTTCCGGCAGGTGCTTCTCAGCTAGGATCGAGAACGCCTCGTCGGCCGGGCGGATGTCCATGGTCTTGGACTTGAGGAAACACGGCGGGCAGCACGAGATCTTATTGATCGAGCGCTCGGGGCCAGCGAAGATGAACTTCTTCAGACGGCACTTGTTGCACACAGGCGCGCCGCAGACGCGGCAGTCTTTGAGCGAGCCGAACATGCCGCCGGTGCTCGTGCACACAGAGCAGCGTCCCTTGGTGAAGAGCGTCTTCTCCGTATACGTCGCAAGCGCAAGGATTGTGAGCTTCTTGGCCTCGGCGCACTTGACTGACTTACTCACGGCCATGAGCGTCTCCTGGGTCATGATATTCGAGACCATCTGAATCATCTCGCCCGCCGGGTCGAAGAGCCCCTGCGCGAAGACCTCGACGAAGCCCGCGGCCTCGCTCTCGCGGAAGAGGAACGTGAAGAACAACTGGCCGCGCACGACGTCCACTTTGTCCCACACCGGCACATTCGCCAGGTTCACCGAGTGCATCATGCCGTACGCGTACCGCTGGCCGGCACTGTCCTTCTCAATGCCCGACGCCTATCATATTCATAACGAAAGACAACCAGTGTGAGCCACACATTTTCCACTAGGAAGGAGCGCCGCATTCCACCCCGCAGAAGTCTGCACACAATTTCCACTCACTCACCTCCAGGTAAGACCAGTCGCGGTCCTTGACCACGCCGGGAAACTTGGTGACCAGGTACTTGAAGCCCAGGTAGTGGAATGGGTCGCTCGGTGTCGCGAGGTCGACGTTGTGCAGCACGGTGCAGTCGCGACAGGTCGTGTCCAAGTACTTCATCGTGATCTTCATCTCCTCGTGCGACTTGTCGTACATGCCGTATATCAGGTCCTCGAGCGAGCCCTCCATGCGGCCGACGCAGAGCATGCTCGGCTGCTTGCTGGCGTCGCCCAGCACGGCCGTCGTCACGCGCCGGCGGTACACGTGCAGTTGCTGCTTGGAGCGCGCGAGTTTCCACTTGTTCGTGTCCACCTGGCGCCGTCGGGCGACCGCGAACTCGTGCTCGTCCGAGAGCACGAGCTCCACCTTGCGGCGTACGATCTCGCGGTACCGCTCGTCCTGCTCTTTCGTCAGGTTGAGCGGGCCAAAGTAGCCCTTGGGCAGTGGGAACTTGGGGCGGATCGCCATTCTTACTGTTGTGCTGGTGCTCGTGCTGTGTGACGCGAAGTGGGGGAGGGGATCGCAAGGCGTCGAGAGCTAAGCAAACGCTATGATGTTTGCGCGCTGGGGTTTCAGCTCTGTGCTGTCACGACCAAAGAGGAACTGGCTTGGCAAGGATACTTACTGCGCGACTGGGGACTGCCTGACTGTCCACTGCAGACTTGTGGGTGGGTCGCAATGTGCTTTGTGCGGGCGCTTGCAACGGTGACGATGGCGGTTTGTCCCTCGTTCGCGTGCGTCCGTCGCTGGGGCGGCGGGAAGAGAGCGAGGCGGGCTCTTAAAGGCTTTGAAGCCGCACGCACTGCAGTCAGACCGGCCACATGCCCACACAGCAGCACTCGCTCAAGCGATCAATTGGCTCGCAAAGCGAGCTCGTGCATCGAGAAGGAAGAGGAGTTGGCTCGTCTTTCGCCAACAAGGAGGTGGCGTGGCAACGCCGTGACGACTGGACGAAGGCGCTTTCCCATGGGCCAAAGGGACAGTCACTAACGCTGCCGCCACATGCTCTTGGCGCAGGGGCGCCACCATCTGCACACACGCAGCACGCGTTCGTTTTGGGTGGAGAAGTCGGACTGTATGAGGATCAGGTTTGCATTTGCATCCTACAAATTGCATTTCTGCTTTTGATTTCTAATTTTTTTAATAGTGTTTTTTAGCCTCAGCTTTTTAATATCCAAAATACTCCAAAAAAATATTTTCTTGCGAAAATTATTCCTCCCAGCCAAATGATCGCTCGCATCCTGGTTTTAGGCGGACGAAACAGCATGCGCCTTTCATGGCTACATGTATGTGTGATTGACTCCGAGACAGAAACGCTGGCGATGATGGCGTGCATGGGCTTAAGATCTGCAAGCCCAGCGAGCGACATCTCGTGGTGCTTGCTTACTGGGTGGGTCTCTAAAAAGAGCCAAATCCTCTAGCGAGTCAATAATACAGCACGGAATTTGAGAAACAGCTTTTGACTTTCGAGCCTCATGAAGTGAAAGAAGATCACGAGAATCGCTCTTTTTTGCTCCTGATATAAATATATGGCTGTCGTGACGTCGCGAGGTCCTCAACCGAAATTCGTCAATCGCAAGAATATCTTTTTAAAAATAATTGAGGATTGCGAGCATCGCCGAAATCAGCAAACCAAGCGAGAGCTTGATGTTCTCATCCAAATCAGCACGGGGACCATGTGAACTGTGCTCACTCACCCGTCATCTGTGCGGGCACCAAGTTAGCAAACGCTGGCATCCGAAGGACTCCAGCCTCCTCGGCATTAGATCTTCCCCCGTTGTAGAATACTAGTAGAATTAAACCTGACTTGCAAACGCACTCAGATTGTGTCGACTAACCTGCTAAGAGTTGCACGAAAATGGCAACTTGGCATCTGACTTTTGGCTGTTTACACTTGGAGCCAGCACATCACCATCACTCTCTCATACCCAGCCAAACTCGATTGATAGCATTACATTGATAACCAGCAGTGTGGCTATACAGTATCTAGCATGTCAGAATCCTTAGATGAGTAAAATACATATATGGCCCACGAGCTACATTTACGGCAGGAACGCCTACCAGCAAGCGACATGCTTTTCAAGCTCTCGGTCTTCCAATGGTCATTTTGTCTAGGTTGCGAGGTCTCCTAGTTATGATGGAGAATTGTTGCTAATAAGGTACTCACAAAAATCAAATGTGGATTAGTATTATTAACGTAATATGTTAAACATGTATTCTACTTTATGGCAGCTGAAGTTGTCAGTCATTGTTTTTTGGCAGCAAGCCGAGTTTGCTGACCCAACACATTGGTCGCGCGCACAAATTCTGTGCACCATCACCTGCAAAGTGCGTCGCGAGGCAATCGAAGGACCGCGCCTCAGCAATAGAACCTCTGTGAGCCCTACAGACGAAGCGCACAAAGTCTCACCTTACCGCGGTGATGCGGCGCGCATTGGCAGCGGTAATGAAGTCGTCATCTGTGGCGTCTCGCTTGCAAGTAAAGGACAGTCTAAGGTGGTGATGCAGCCGGCATGTGCACCAGAATACGGCTCTGACACTATCTCACAATTTTCGCATGCGACTCTTGCTTGTGACCCCGGCACCTCAACAGTGCCACCCCCCCCCCCACACACACACACATGCAGGTTAAGGTTCGTTATTGGAAAATAGTGTCAGCGCGCGTCTCACATCACTCACCCCGGAAGTTGCGTGCCCCCACCGCAAATCTCGCCCCGACTCCATTAGCTAGTGGCGTCAAGCAGAGGAAGGGCGAAGGAGCAGCGCACTCATGCGAATATGCTGCGCCGATTTGCGCTGCGCAGGCAAGCTTCGCCGATCAAAAGCCTGAAGCAAGCCTTGGTAAATGTCTGCTGCAAAAGTGCGGAAGGCGCGCCATGAACTGTCTGCAAGACGCGTTTGATCGGCGATCAAGATCGAAGCACTATATTATATATGTGTGAAGCTGTGAACTTGTAGTCTTCCCGTCGATGGTATGGTTTCAGACGTGAGAATAGTTTCAGAGCCAGGTTGAGCAAGCTTTGCCAAATAAGACAGCCTCGAGCGCAGACTTGTGGCATGTCTGGGTTCGGCTGCGCGGCTGCCGTGGGCCGCAGTGTGCATTATGACCGACTGCGTCAGACATGTGTGTCCCGCCCAGCAGCTGCGTACAGTCTTCTGCTGCTCGTTGGTCAGTTTTCCATGTGCTTTGCGCGGCTTCAAAAAGCGTGTCAAACTGAAGAGAAGAGCTCCTCCAAGTAAAAAGGAGTCCGGTGGCAACCAATTGATTTACAGTATAAACATAGCAGTGACGTCAGGGTTGGAACGCCACGAGCCATTTTGACGGCAATCAAAAGGGCATCCGCGCAATGCTTACTGTATCGGCACGCACGCACGCACCCAAAAGGCTCAGAGCTGGTGGTGATTGCGCCTCTGACTCAACCGCGAAGTTGTGCAAGCACTCCGAGGTGTGCAATACAGAACCTTCCCAGGCGTAAAGCCACTACTTGATACTGTGCTGACGCATCGCATCAAATTGGAGCTGGCTCGCTCAGGCACCGTAGGATCCAACACGCTCGACGCACTTCCACGACAGTGCCAGCTGGCTGGCGCGAATCTTTTGTTGGACTGGACAGCATGCAAGTCGAGGAGCACAGCACCGTCGTGACGAAAGGCGAAGCAAACAAGCCCACACGAAGATTGCGAAGTGGACCAGCCAAAACGCGCCAAGCGAATCAGTTCCATTTCAAAAAAAAGAAAAGGAGAACTTCAAACTTCAGCTTTTTATTGTATATTACGCAGAAAAAGGGAGAGCAGCAAGCTTAAAATACACAAAATCGACAAGTAAACCCATATTCTGGTCGATAAAGCCGCCCTCAAATGGTTTTCGGGTGTGCGAGCTGTGCTGCTTTCCCTTGTGAATATCAGGTGATGAGCTAAGCTTTTGGCTCGGAAAGACGCTATTAGTAATAAGACTTTTCGGAGAAAAGCAACAACAAAAACGCGACTTGTACTTTGCAAAAATATACACAGCAATAATCATACGCCAATCAAATGAACTCACTTGAGGTTCCGCATGAGCTCGCTGTTGGCCTGCGTGATGGAGTACACGTCGTTCGCTGCAGACTGGAGCGCCACGATCTTCTGGAAGATCGCGATCTGCTCCTGGCTCATGCCGTTGAAGTTGCGGCTGCTGCTGTTGCTATACTGTGCTGCTGCTGACGGAGGCAGCGGTGCTGTTACTGCGTGATCGTATGGGGAATGAGTCCCGGTCGACGGATAGTGCTGGTGCATCAGCATGGGCTTCTCCTCGAACTCCTCGAGGTCCACGAGATTCACCCCTCGGCTGCTGTTGCTGTAGTGGCTGCTCGTGCTGCTGTGGCTGTGGTGCAACGCGGCAGCACTGGCGCCTCCGCTCCGTGTCAACTCAGGCTCGGAATCCTGCATGCGCTGGTGCATCATGGTGGCGATGATGCGCTCGACGTCGTCCTCAGAGGCAGCGCCGCTGCCGGCGCTCAAACGGTAGTCGCTCACGGTAACCTCACTGCTGGCGTCGCGGATGTCGTCACTGTTGCTGTAGGGCGTCTGGCGGCGCGAGTCCGGCGTGCCGGAGCCGCTGTCGTCCCAGCGCTCGCCGTCGGGGAGCACCTGCTCGCCCAGGATCGAGAACTGCGGCTCCGCGGGGCGGATCACCATATTCTTGGCCGCCTTGATACACGTCCGACAGCACGCGACATGTGCGAGCGACCGTGTGGGGCCGATGAAAATCGTCTTCTTTACGCGGCACTGCGAGCAAACCGTGACGCCGCAGACGCGGCACATCTTGAGCGACGAGAACATACTCGCGGTGCCGCGGCACATGAAGCAGAAGCGCTGGACCTTGTCGAACGGGAGCTTGCCCGTGAAGTTGCGCAACGTGAGCAGCGTCAGCTTCTTGGCCTCGGCGGTCTTGACGGCCTGGAATATCGACGTGAGCACGTACGTTGTCATCACCATCGTGAAGCGCGAGAGCATCTCGCCCGCCGGGTCGAAGAGCCCCTGCGAGAAGACCTCGATTACTCCCGGCACCGGTTCGCGGTAGATGAACGAAATCTGCGTCTTGCCGCGCACGATGTGCTGTGGGTCAAAGGGCGGACAGTTCTTAAGATTGACTGAGTGCATGATGTGGTACCCGTAGCGCTTGCCGTGCGAGTCGTACTCGATGCCCATGGCCTCCATGAGGCACCAGTCGCGCGGCTTGATGATGAACGAGGCGGGCAGCGGCGTGAGCAGCCACTTGAGCCCGACATAGTGGAACGGGTCGTTGGGCATCGCGAGCTCCAGGTTGCTCAGCACGGTGCAGTCGGTCGTGCTCGGGTCCATGTACGCCATCGTGGTCTTGAGCTCCTCGTGACTCTTATCGTAGGCGCCGTAGAGCACGTCCTCGAGCGAACCCTCCATGCGGCCGACGCTGCGCATGCTCGGCTTGGAGAATTCCTCGGCCGGTGTGAGCGAACCCGAGCGGCGCTTGTAGATGCTCAGCTGGTGTTTCTTCTTGGCGAGCTTCCACTTAGCCGGGTCCATCTGCCGCTTGTCGTTGTACACGTGCTCGTGCTCGTCCGCGAGCGCATCGCGCAGGCGCCGGCGCACCGTGTCGCAGAACGCGTCCTCCTGTTCGGACGTGAGGTTCACTGGCCCGAAGTAGCCCTTGGGCAGCGGAAACGTCGGCTTCGAGGGCGACATGTGTGTGTGTGTGTGTGTGTGTGTGTGTGTGTGTGTGTCCTAAAGCTGCTGCTGTGCTGGCTGGCTGTAGATGGCTGGCTGGCTGCGGATCGCTGTGTGGTGCAAAAGTCAGAGTGGAGTGGTGCGGAGATCCGCAAAGTCTCCAAAGCCACGGGCTCCGACTGACAGGAGGAAGCACGATGAGGTGAGGACGACAAGGCAGAACAGCAGACAGACAGTCAGACAGACGGGCGGGCGGCGATCGCAAATCCTACTCTGCGAGCGAGGGATCGTTTCCCGCTCTGATGTGAGCGAGCGGGCGAATGAGTGAGTGCCATTGACCATTGCTCGAGCGGGAAGCCTGTGGCCATAATGGAGACGAGGCCATCCTTCGAAGCACGCAAGCCAGCCGCCTCGTTTCGTTTCGTGTGGTCGTTGGGAGGCGCATGCGCGTATTTATTTGCGACCCAATTCGGAGTTTCCCTGTCGAATGAGATATTTTGCTGGTGGAGACAAAAGCGGGAATGTCGATTTTGATACAATTAGTGTTTCATGGATCCTGACATAGTTGATGCGAGCTTGGCTCAGACTCTTTTATTTTTGCTTGGTGGGATGTATATCTCGAAATGAGACGAAAGATGTTGCCGAGTCGTCATCCAAAAATGAAGTGTGGACGCTCTGTCAGACCGGCGTAATGAGTTGGACATCGTATACCATCTGCTACCTACTGTATGGAGGTCTCAACGCCATATGCTTCTTTTGAAACGTATTTGTAAAAAGGTTATTATTTTGACATAAGCGATAAAAACTGTAGTAGTACCTTGCACATCATGCAGCTGATTTCCTTTTTGCAGCGGGAAGTTGGGCCACGCGAGTCATCATCATTCGGGGCAACAGTGTCTTCACGCTCGCTCGATCTGGATTTGCATTTCCCAATTGCTCATATCAGTAAGGGAAGAAGGGAAACAGTAAGCGCGCGCTTCCTTATTAATGCCTCGCGCACTATCCTACCTCTCCCGTTCGTAAAACAAAAATACCGAAGACTGCCTGGCTCAATGTACCAAGAAATCTGATGGCGTCTGTGCTTCACTTGATGCGAACTGATCGCCCCTTTTTGCAAAAGCAGTTGCACTGCAGTTCCACTCGCGGCCACTTTGTGAAGATTCGAGGGATTTTTTGTGACTGCGTTATTGGTATGCGCATTTCGCTATTTGGCTGTTTTTGCTAAACTGGACAAGACGGTCGAATTCGTGTGGCAAAAATACAAAATACAAAATACAAAATACAAAAAACTGCCAAGAACGCGAAAGACCTCCTTGAATAGAGAGAAGGGACGTGCTTAAAGTGGGCAGCTCCATAGCCAGAACTCGCTCGCGCATCGGGCATATTTTTCCAAATCGGTTCATTTTAATGAACGTGCTTGGGCTTGCGTATATATTTGGAAGAAATTCCTCATTGGTGCTGAGCTCAAAGTGCTGAGCTGAGTGGGGCCGTGAGTACTGCTTCTGACCCATAGAGACCATGCGTCCAGGGCGTGTGGTTGCGGCGAGATCGCTTCTTGCGTCTTGAATGTCAGAAACATAGCGGCTCGTCTTCAGCAGTAGCAGCAACCCGCTTGTCTGCCTTTTAGCATTTACACTGAAAATTTTGCACACTATTTCTTTTCTGGAAACTAGAAAAAGATTACCCGGCAGTAGCAAAATCAATGGCCTTTTTTTGGCTGAAAGGCAAAACGGAAAGCTGGATTGATTCGTCCGACCTGACCGATTTGAATTTGAGGCTCGAATAAAAGAAGAAAGCGAGCCAAATCAATGCTGCTCCTTCGGATGTGGTGCAGCTCGCATCCGCTCCAGTTCATTTTTCCAGTCCACCCGTTTCGACTGGAAACAGCAGTAGAAAAGCAGGCTGTTCTTTAGACAAGCAGACAAGGCTGAGTCTTTTTTGTAAAGAACGCGCACGACTCATCGAGTTATCCAAAGTTTATCCAGTCGATCTCAGATGCTTGAATCTCTTTTCGTTGCAATGAAGAATCATAACAGCGCTGCTGCCATTGCGGTGACTATTTCGATACGTTCGCATCGAGCGATGTGGGTGTGCCCTACGCCTAGTCTGCATTCTGTGTTCTGTGTGAGAAAGAGGGGTGTGGTTTAGCTTGCAGCACAGCTTCTTTTTTGCTGGATCCTAAATTGTATTTTTTCTATATTCAGCAAATAGGGAATAGACAACTAAAAATATAAGGTAGTCTTTGGATTACTTAAGCTGCTATTTGCTTTTAATTTTAAATAAAGTAAACATCGAAATGGATGGATATTTTTCCGGCGACTGGACAACGGACACAAAACGGTACCAAACCACACATGCACGCTGCCCCATTTATTTACTCGGCAGTCAGGCACTTCATCATTTCGTTGTTGGCTTGCGTGATCGAGTAAACTTCGTCTGCAGCGCTCTGCAGCCGCAGGATCTTCTCGTAGAGCGTCGCCTTTGCTTCTGTTTCCTGTCTATTGCTCTCGGCATCGATCTCCTGAGGCTCCAAACCATTCGTCTCACGAGGAGTTCCATTGGCGAGAAGCTCCAGAGCCACCGCTTCTGACACCTGGAGCTCTGCTGCTGCTGACGACGACGATGGCTTCGACTCGTCATCAACGTTACTGCCATTGCGCTGGCTCATCATGGCCGCGATGAGCTTCTCGACATCGTCCTCCGACATACCGCTCTCGTTGCTGAACCGGTAGCCGGCCACGTCGAGCTCGCTCAGGTCATCAGCATTATCGTCATAGTCGTCACAGCTCTGGCTGCAATACGCCGGTGCGTCCTCGTCGTCCGACGTCGTGCTGCTGTCCATCTGCTGCTGGTTGCGGTGCGGTGTGGGTTCCTCGGAGCTCTCCAGGGTCGCAAAGTCGTCCTGCGGAAGCACCGCCTCGCCCAGGATCGAGAACTGCGGCTCTGCGGGGCGGATCTCCATGTTCTGCGCCTGCACGAGGCACGTCCAGCAGCATGAGACCTTGCGCACCGAGCGCAATGGTCCCACGAACATTGGCTTCTTCACGCGGCACTGCGAGCAGACGGTCACGCCGCAGACGCGGCAGAGCTTGAGCTTGGAGAGCATGCCCACGGCGCCTTTGCACACATAGCAGCTCTTCTGTAGCTCATCGAGGCTTGAGCTATTGTCCATCATCTTGGTCGTGTCTCGATGGTTGCGCAGCGCGAGCAGCGTGAGCTTCTTGGCCTCGGCGCACTTCGCCATCATGAAGACACCCGCGAGCACCTCCGAGGTCATGATGGTCACGAACTTCTGGATGAGCTCGCCCGCCGGGTCGAAGAGCCCCTGCGAGAAGATTTCGACGATGCCTGGTACTGGTTCCCGAAAGATGAACGACAGCTGTGTCTTGCCCCGCACCACGGCGCGTCGATCGAAGGGCGGACAGCACTGGAGGTCCACCGAGTGCAGAATGATGTACCCAAAGCGTTCGGTTCCATTGGCGTCGCGCTCGATACCCATGGCCTCGATATAGCACCAGTCGCGCGGCTTGATGAAGCGCACAGCAGATAGTTGCGTGATGATCCACTTGAGCCCCAAGTAATGGAACGGATCTTGCGGGGTCGCGAGCTCCAGGGTCTGCAGCACGGCGCAGTCTTTGGTTGTCACGTCGGCGTACGCGAGCGTGGTCTTCATCTCTTCGTAGCTCTTGTCGTACGAGCCGTAGATCACGTCCTCGAGCGTGCCTTCCATGCGGCCAACGCTCAGCATACTGGGCTTCCACGTGTCCTCGTCACCTGTTACAGAGCTGAGCGCCCCGCCGCTGCCGCTGCGACGCCGGCGGAAGATGCGCAGCTGGTGCTTCTTCTTGACGAGACGCCACTGGGCAGCGTCCACCTGGCGCTGGTCCATGTGGACAAACGCGTGCTCATCGCGCAGCGCGCTCGCGAGCCGCTGGCGGATGACTTTGCGGAACTTTTCGTGCTGCTCGGTGCTCAGGCGCGCGTCGCCAAAGTAGCCCTTGGGCAGCGGCAGGTTGGGCTTGAGCACCATATTGCGTAGTGATCGGTGAACTGCGTTTGTGATGCTATGAAGGAAGCAAATCGCTGGCTAGGACTCTCGTGAAATGGTGATGAGGACGAACGGATGGTAGCTCAGCTGCTACTGCTGCTTTATGGATGGGGAAGTGCTTTTGGGCTGCTGCTTTCGTGGGCGCCGATCCAGTATCCTAGCTACACACGACAGAGCGCACGTACGCACGTTATGAAATGATTGGTCTTTCGATGGCGCCATCACACACACACACACACACACACACACACACACACACACGCACACGCACACGCACACGCGCGCGCAGAACAAGGAGGAAGGAACCAATGGCTTGGGCGCATGCTGTTGGGCATTTTAACCGGCTGGGAAGGTCGCAATGACGCCAGCGTGGCCAATCGAGCACTTTGATAACAGGTAGCATTCCTTTCAGCATGCGCATCACATATATACAGCTCGCATTTTTATGAAAACAATATCGTAGAGGTTTATTTATGATATATAGGTCGATGGCATTTTGGAACCACATTGCGCAGGAAAAAGGGCAGGTGCAACCGTTACAGTAACTCTACCAATCTCAACCAATCTCTATCAATCTCTACGCTAACAAACGCAAAGCAAAATACCGAATAGTAGATACCGACTCATAGAGTTTTCACAATGACGACAGTAAACTGTCACCACCGCATCTCATCGCTGTAACCCGATGAAGAGCAGATCTCTCACTTTTTTTGTGGATAGATCTGCAGACTTCCCGCACTCACGAAGCGCAGGATGTTGAATGCCGCATTCTCGTCTCGACC
>JAADWP010000992.1:0-12160 GCA_023336215.1 Globisporangium iwayamae | reverse complement strand
CTCGAACGACTGGCACGTGGTCTTTCCTCGCAGCGACCAGCAGTGGCGTGAACCCGTCGTTGTGCTCCATGTCGATGCTCGCGCCATTCGAGGTCAGGATCGACACGATTTGGTGGAAGCCTTCGCTCGCTGCGTAGGACAACGCAGTCCAGCCGAGGTCGTCCTTGTCGTCGACCTTCGCACCATGCCCCAATAGGGTCACGACGGCGGAGCTGTGGTTGCTGTACGCCGCCTGCATCAATGCTGTCTCTTTGATCGCATCTCTCGCATCCACGTCCGCGCCTCCACTGATTAACGCCAAGATGCACTCGTGGTGTCCGTGAAAGGCGGCCTGGAACAGAGCAGTCCAGCCGGCTCTGTTGCTGTTGTGCACGTCGGCTCCATTTTCGATCAAAGCCTCGATGATCTCGAATCGGTTGCGAGCTGCTGCTTGCATCAGTACCGTACTGTCCTCTGCGTCCTTGCGATTGGTCTCTGCTCCGTGTGCTAGTAGCACGTCCACTGCTTCTTTCGCGTTCTCACTGACCGCATGAAAGAGCGCCGTCCACCCTTTCTTGTCCCTCGCGTCGATGTTGGCGCCGTTCGCAAGCAGTATTTCGACGATCGCTGAATGGTTGTTGTACGCCGCCTGCATGATTGGTGTCTCTTGGATGTGGTCGCGCTGGTTGACATCGGCATTGTGCGCAAGCAGCATCGTCACCACGTTTTTATAGCCCTTCAGCGCTGCGCAGAAGAGAGCGGTCCACCCTTGGCTATCCTTCACCTCGGTCGCCGCACCGTGCTCCAAAAGGACGTGCACAACGTCGGCTTGGTTGTCAGCGGCAGAGTGTAGCAGTGCGGTCTTCGCTTGGCTGTCGATTGCGTCGATGGATGCCCCGTGGTCAAGGAGAATGCGCGCAATTTCTGTGTGGTCATGTATCGCGCTCACAATCAGCGATGTCACACCCTGCTTGCTCGTCGCATTCGCATTCGCCCCGTGGCTCAGTAGCAGCTGCGTGATCAGTTCGTGGTCGTTGCGCGCTGCCACAATCAACAGAGTGTCGCCGGTACTGTCCTGGGCATCGAGGCTCTTTGCATGTGGTAGCTCTTCGTCGTGTTCTTTCCTGTTGACGAGGAGCTCTCGTACCGCCTGCACGCGTCCGTGCTCCACGGCGCTGAAGAGCTGCGCCAGCGTCGACGGCTTGGTGGTGGGCGGAGACACGGGCCGTAGCGATGGAGACTGCGAGGCGTCGGCGCTGTCCATGACGTCCACTCGCCTGTACTTCTGTTGAGCTGTTGGTGTTGGGAATTTGAAAGTAGTGGGTTAAGAAAAAGCGCATTGCGGAACCATGACCATCACTCCCAGTTCAAAATCAAAACGAAACTGGCTTTCTTGGTGCCTCCGCTTATGTGGTTCACACTACATATGAGCCAGTTGAGGTGGAGCGCCTACCATCACTCTTCGTCCACCCTCGGACGAAGTGCCACCTGCAGAAACGAGGACTCACAACAGCAAAAGCGAGATTGCTGTTGAACCGTTTCGTTCGGTACCATCACCAGTTGTGGATTGTACCGGTCCTTCGTTCTCGCAACTCCATACTGCTGCCTTCTAAGGAAGGTTCGAGCACGATGACCTTGAAAGTCCGTCATGCAGCGCTCTTAAAGCAACGAAATCACCCGAGCTGCTGATGAGGAGAAGACGATCGCTCAAGAGTGACAAATGCCTTCTCACGGGAGTGAATGAATTCATTTGATTCAAGAGCACTTCATTACAGTACCCTCCATCTCACATCTGAGACGCTTCACATGTAAATATGTAGATATTCTAAATGGTGTCCTACAATCACATCTGGGTCACAATGTGGGATCCGTCACCACACACACGAAAAAGCAATCTTTGCCAATTTGCGCATCCAACCCGGAAGAGCAGAGTTCGCTCACTTCTTCTTGTTGAGCTTCTCGCAGTGAACGAAGAAGACAAGAAAAGCTCAAGAGAAGAGACCAACAAGCCAACATGCGCGTGTTCCGCTTCGCCATCGACCGCGGTGGCACCTTCACGGACGTGTACGCGGAGATGGACGTCTGCGACGCGCAGACTGGCGCAGTGCAGGAGATCCGCCCCAAGGTCATCAAGCTGCTCTCGGAGGACCCGGCCAACTACCCTGATGCACCACGGTACGAAAAGATCGAAGTGAAGACCCGCTTTATGTATGTGTACATGAGTGTGGGTGTGGGTGTCTTGTACTCAATACTATGTGTGTGTGTGCGGATGTATGCGATGTATGCAGTGAAGGCATCCGGCGCGTGCTGGAGGCGATGACGGGTGTGCCGCACCCGCGTGACCAGCCCGTGGACACGTCGCGCATCCAGGAGATCCGCATGGGCACGACGGTCGCGACGAACGCGCTGCTCGAACGCCAGGGTGAGCGCACGGTGCTCATCACGACCAAGGGCTTCCGCGATCTGCTCTACATCGGCAACCAGTCTCGCCCCAAGATCTTTGATCTCGAGATCCAAACCCCAGACGTGAGTGCATGCATTGAACTAAGTGGTCCGGTGCCGTATTGGTGGTTGCTACTGGATGCTAACTATGACTTTGTATGGGTGTTGTCATCAATCAGATGCTGTACGAGTCTGTGATCGAAGTGGACGAGCGCCTACAGGTGATCAGCGACCAGAAGGACCGCAAGGAGACCGACGTGCGCGGCATCAGCGGTGACTACGTGCGCGTCACGAAGGAGCTGGACGCTGGCGATCTTCGTGCGCAGCTACAGGTCGCGAAGGACGCAGGCATCCGTAGTGCCGCGATTGTGCTGCTTCACTCGTACACGTTCCCCAAGCACGAGCTGGAGGCCGCGAAGCTCGCGGAGGAGTTGGGTTTCACGCAGATCTCGCTCTCGTCCGAGGTGATGCCCATGATCAAGGCCGTGCCGCGCGGGTACACGACGTGCGCCGACGCATACCTCACGCCCGTGATCAAGACGTACGTCGCATCGTTCTGCGCAGGCTTTGACGGTGGCCTTGAGCACGTGAAGATCAGCTTTATGCAGAGTGATGGTGGCCTAGCACGGATGAAGCACTTTCACGGCCACCGTGCAATCCTCTCTGGTCCCGCAGGTGGTGTCGTGGGTTATGCACGAACCACGCGTCCGCCTGGTGGCGACAGCTCCAGCACCAACACGCCAACACCGGCCGTCATTGGCTTTGACATGGGCGGCACGTCCACAGACGTGTCACGCTTCGACGGCAAGTTCGAGCACGTGCTCGAGAGCGTGACAGCGAACGTACCCGTGCGCGCCCCGCAACTGGACATCCAGACCGTCGCGGCCGGCGGCGGCTCGCGCCTCTTCTACAAGAACGGCATGTTCATCGTCGGTCCCGAGTCCGTGCGCGCGCACCCGGGTCCCGTGTGCTACCGCAAGAACGGCTACTTGAGCGTCACGGACGCGAACCTAGTGACGGGCCGGATCATCCCCAAGTTCTTCCCAAAGATCTTTGGCCCGAACGAAGACGAGGAGCTCGACGTCGAAGGCTCGAAGCGCGCTTTTGCCCAATTGACCGAGGAGATCAACGCGTCGCCATCGGCGAACGGCACCAAGTACACGCTCGAAGAGGTGGCCTCGGGCTTTCTCAGGGTGGCCAACGAAGCCATGTGCCGTCCGATCCGCAACCTGACGCAGATGAAGGGCTACGACATTAGCACGCACATCCTGGCGTGCTTTGGCGGCGCCGGCCCGCAGCACGCGTGCTCAATCGCCAAGGCGCTGGGTATGTCCAAGGTGTACATCCACCGCTACAGTGGCATTCTCTCAGCTTACGGACTGAGTGTCGCCGACAGTGTGGTGGACAAGCAGCGCCCGTCCTCAGCCGAGTACAACGCGGAGAACAAAAACGAGCTTGTCTCCAGTCTCTCGGCGCTCGCGCAAGAAGTCAAGGCTGAGCTCGTGGGCGACGGCTTTAGAGGTGAGGACATCCAGTTCCAATTCTTTCTCAACATGCGCTACGAAGGCACGGACAACGCCGTGATGACGCGCGGCCCCGTGGGCGACAAGGGTGTTTCTCTTGAAGTCTCGGCGAAGCACCTCGTGGACTACGACTTTGAGGCGTCTTTTGTGAAGAAATATCAGCGCGAGTACGGCTTCGTGCTCCAAAACCGCTCGATCATCATCGACGACGTGCGTGTACGCGGCACGATCTCACCCGAGCTCAAGGACGTCACGGCCGATGGCTCAAGCGGTGGTAACCAGGTCGCTGGTGATGGTAATGCCGCCTGTGCGCCGCACTCGACGACCAAGTTCTACTTTGACGAGGAGAAAGTGTGGCGCAACATCCCCGTGTACCTCCACGAAGCTCTGCTCGAGAAGCGCGGCGCAAAGTACACGGGCCCTGCGATCATCATGCAAGGCACGGCGACTGTGGTCATTGAGCCACACTGGGCCGTCGAAGTCCTGCAGAGTGGCGACCTGTTCCTCACGTTCGATGGGAAGAAGCAGGCGATTCAAAGTGAAGCCCTGGACGCAAAGGACGTCCCGCTCGACCCGATCCAGCTCTCTGTCTTCGCACACCGCTTCATGGGCATCGCCGAGCAGATGGGCAAGACGCTGGCGCGCACGTCCGTGTCCGTGAACATCAAGGAGCGTCTGGACTTCTCCTGCGCGCTCTTTGGCCCCGACGGCGGGCTTGTCGCCAATGCGCCTCATCTGCCAGTGCACCTTGGAGCGATGCAGCAGGCCGTGCGGTACCAGCTTAAGCACTGGGGGGATGACCTCGTGGACGGCGACGTGCTCGTGTCGAACCACCCGCAGCTCGCCGGCGGCAGC
Organism: Globisporangium iwayamae; assembly: GCA_023336215.1. NCBI lineage: Eukaryota > Oomycota > Peronosporomycetes > Pythiales > Pythiaceae > Globisporangium > Globisporangium iwayamae. The sequence continues at coordinate 7,361 of JAADWP010000992.1, read as the reverse complement.
CATCTGCCGGACATCACAGTGATCACACCCGTGTTCGCCAAGAAGACAAAGAGGATCGAGTTCTTCGTGGCCAGTCGCGGCCACCACGCGGACATTGGCGGCATCGCGCCCGGTTCCATGCCGCCGCTCTCCAAGACGCTCTCTGAAGAGGGAGCTGCGATCGTCGCGTTCAAGCTCGTGGACGGCAAAGTGGGACAGTTCAAAGAGCAGGAGATCACCGACATCCTCGAGCAGAAGGGTATGCTGGACGATCGCGGTCACCCACGCATCGGCACGCGCAACCTGCGTGACAACCTCTCGGATCTGAAGGCTCAGGTGGCGGCGAACCAGCGCGGCGTGATCCTCATGAACGAGTTGGTCGCCGAGTATTCGCTACCGATCGTCACGGCGTACATGACGTACATCCAGCAGGCCGCCGAGCTCGCCGTGCGCGACATGCTGCACCAGTTCTCGCTCGCGCAGCAGCTGCCCGAGATCGGCAGCGTCTACGCCGAAGACTTCATGGACGACGGCACGAAGATCGCGCTCAAGATCACGATCGACCGGCGCTCGGACTCGGCAATCTTCGACTTCAACGGTACGGGGCCAGAGATCTACGGGAACGTCAACACGCCACCGGCCGTGACGTACTCGGCGATCATCTACTGCTTGCGCTGCCTGCTCACGGGCGAGGACCTGCCGCTGAACCAGGGCTGCCTGACGCCCATCGAGGTCATCTTTCCCGAGGACGGCAGCATTCTGAATCCGAGCGCGAACGCCGCAGTCGTCGGTGGGAACGTGCTCACGAGCCAACGCATCACGGACGTGATCCTGCGCGCGTTCAAAGCGAGTGCGGCCTCGCAGGGCTGCATGAACAACCTAAGCTTCGGTAGCGCGACGCTCGGTGGATACTACGAGACGATCGCTGGCGGCGCCGGTGCGGGTCCATCTTGGCACGGACGCAGCGGTGTGCACACGCATATGACGAACACACGCATCACGGACCCGGAGATCCTCGAAAAGCGCTACCCAGTGCTGCTGCGCGCGTTCCACTTGCGCGAAGGCTCGGGCGGCGAGGGCAAGTTCAAGGGCGGCGACGGCGTCGTGCGCGAGCTCGAGTTTTTGACGGAGATGACCGTGAGTATCCTCTCGGAGCGCCGCGCGTTCCGTCCCTACGGCCTCGCGGGTGGCGACGACGGCGAGCGCGGCATGAACCTGCTCAAGCGCAAGGACGGCCGAGTGCTCAACCTGGGCGGCAAGAACACGGTCGACGTGCTCCCGCACGAGATCCTGACCATCTACACGCCCGGCGGCGGTGGCTACGGTAGCAGCAGTGCTCAGTAAACACGCACCATTTGGCACACGACAACAAACAAAGGAGCAATGCAATGTGCGGTGTGTATCTAATTCATGCTACATGCAGTGAGTGTATCATCGAGTTTGCCTTTGCCAATGCGTCTTTTGGCTTGATTGTGTGTGGGCTCTTGTGTGTTTACCCGATGACCGGATCAAAGTCCTGCGAGGTTTGCTTCTGCTTCTCCGCGAGCTTCTCGGCCTTGCGCTTGGCGCGCTTCTCAGCCGCGATGGCCGATTCTTCGAGGTACTCCTCGAGCTGCGAATCGAACTCTTCTTTGAACTTGTCGTAGCGCTTGCCCATGCGCTGCTTCTCGGCAAAAGCTTGCTCCTTCTGCGCCTTCTTCATGCTCTTAGCACTGCTACCGAAGCTCTCGCCCTCGTTCTCGCCCTCCGAGACATAGTCCGGGTAGATGCAGTCACGCATCCGGTGGCCGATGCCGCCGCAGTTGGAGCAGATCATGGGCAGCAGGCAGTGCTTGGCCACATGGCCGCGCTCGCCGCAGTTGCGGCATACGCGGTCCTTGTCCTGCTCGCGGTGCAGCAGCTGCTGGAACTTACGCTCCTTGCCGTGCGCGTACTGCGCCTTGCTCAGCTCGTGCTCGTAGTCCAGCTCGTCCTCGGGCGCACTCAGAATGCGGCGCTTGACGCTGCGGGCGGCGCGCGCGGCACGGTGGTCGCGTTCACCAAATACGCCGGTGGTAGTTAGTGGTCGTCGAGATTTCGAGGCAGTTGAGTTGCGCTGAGAGAAGCGCTGGCCAGCGGCATTGGCACCTTCATCACTCTCCTCGTCATCACTGTCGCTATCACTGTCGCTGTCGCTGTCGCTGTCGCTGCTGTTATCGTCATCGGCATCCACTGCTTCTTCGCTCTTCTTCTCCTTCACTTCTTCCTCTTCCTCCTCCTCCTCCTCCAGCTCTTCAACGAATGCAGCGCCGCTCTTCTCCGCTTCAGCCATCTGCTGGCGGAACTGCTGCGAGTGTTGCAGCAAGCGCTCAAATGGGTTCACGTCGCCGTTGAGACCATGGTCATGCGGCGCGTCCATGTCATCTTCATCGTTGTCGTCATTCTTGCCGCCGCCGTTGTCCGACACCAGCGAGAAGCTGCGAGCGTCGGTCGTGCGCACAGCTGCTCGCAGTGGCCGCTGCTGCTGCTGGGCACCAAATGCAGCGGAGAGCGAACGCGTCGCCACAGCAGCGCGGCGCAGGAGCAGCAGTCGAGTCGCCACCATCTTTCTCTCGCTCGCTTGTCAAAGTGCTGTTGGATGTTGGATGGTGTGGGGGTGCACTGTGACAAGCGATAAGCGCTGGCAAAAACAATTACAATTACTGCTAATTTATGAATGGACGAAACGTTAATGATGAACACAAGCAGAACTATGAAGCAAAGCAAGCGACCTCAAATCTGATTGCAGTGACTGCTGCTCACGCAAGAACGGGACTTACATGGGCGTGTGGGCGTGCATCATGGTGATGGTCGGCGATACTGAAGCAAACTTGTCTCGCTTCGCTTTCCTCGCTCGCTTCCTGGAAGCGGGTGGAAGCGTACGCTTCCTCTGTGCTGATACAGACGCTGCTACGACTCTGGGTCGGCTTGCTGCTCTAGATCGGGCACGGTCTGCTGCTCTTTCATCCAGGTCACCAATAGTGCTTGCTCGTTTGTAGCCAGCATCTAAAACAACCTCGCCACGACTTTCTCAGGACTAGCACATTCAGTCAGCTTCACCGCAACAGACTCGCCTTGCTGGCGATCTGCTCGCTTGCACTGCTCACAAAGGGCTGGTCTTCTGCAATCCAGCTTTCTTAACGGCGCGGAAGTTGCTCTCATCGAGACCTTTCGCAAAGTCCTTGACCAACGGCACCAGCATGCGTCCGTCGTCGTTGATCACCAAGACCCGGCGCTAGTTATCGCGTGACTAGTAAGGCTCACCGATCCGTGAATCGCTACCTTTCCGTCGATGATGGCATACTTGTGGTGAAATATGTGGCTTGGTGTCCTGTCGACGTAAACGTTCACGCGGCGCTCATCGTCGTCGTACATGATCTCACCGACGCACAAGCCGTTGCAAAACATTGCGTGTGGTCCACGATGAGGATCGCGGTCACACCTCTCGTGGCAGTTGCCTCGATCGCGGTCGCCAGTTTCCCATGCGAAAGTACGTACATAGCAACCGGCAACGAGTCCTTGGCACCAAGAAACAAGTCCATCAGGCGTTCTACATGATCCTCTGAACAGGCTCGCAGCACAGGAGCGGTCAGAACCTCGAAAAGGGTCTTCTCTTGGTGGATTTTGTACGCGCTCATCAGCATGTTGTGGAGCACCTGAGCACGGTCACGCATACCCTCGTTTGCGATGCGAGCCAGCGCCTCCGTGTGCGTCTCCGTCTTGCGTTTACATTTCGCCCGTCGACGAATCTGTGCGATGATCTCCGATATTGCGGACAAAAGCGATCAGGGCCGGCTTTATATTGCAGGCTAGCATCAAGAACTCAAGGCGAGACCGGAAGTGAGAGGTGGGGTCCCGAACGAACTGTCTCCTCAGCTTCTTTACTTCGGTCAGCTTATTGGGCATCTGGATAGAAGGGTTTCATCGCGAGTTCGGGCATTGCAGACGCTGGCTTGCTGGGGACTGCCGATCGTGGGAGCTTGCGGGCTGGCTTCGTGACGACGACCTGATTGTTGCGGTCGTCGGTCCTAGCTTGGGAGAGTTTGGCAGGTGACAACGACAGTTTTACGGCAGGAGGAATGTGCTTGTCGAGAGCCAAGAGCGAGCGCAGGACCTCTAGGCAGCTTGAAAGTAAGCGCTGTGAACTCACCGTGTCAAGCTCGTCGTGGTAGTTCAGCAGTCGCTGGAGGAGGCAGCTGGAGGTAGAGGGATCTGCTCGGTCTACGCAAAATCCTCCGGAATCGGTGTGATCTCGCTCGAGATCAGGTGCTTGTAGCAGTGCACGGGCCAACAGATTGTCTACGTCGCGTAATCGATCAGGATGTCCAGCGTTCCGAACGTCTTCTTTACCCGGCCCATGAGCTTGTCAATCACGCCCAGGTAGCGGAAGTCCATGCCGTAGACCTGGAGTCGGTGCTTCCAGTCGTCAAAGTATCTCTCCTTCGCGAACCAGAACACCGCGTCCTTGAGGAATCGCGATCGCCGACGCGTCCGCGAGCAGCAGCCTAAGCGTGATCTCGAACCCGATCTTCGTGCGCGCGCCGGTAATGATCGCCACGTGTTCTTTCAAATCCACTGGCTGCAAGCGCTTTTCCTAGTTGAGCGCCGCGCAGGACGGACACAGCTGGTCGTAGAAGTGGTGAAACTGTTTAAACTTGAGCTTGCGCATGTAGTATGCGCGGTGATAGTGCAACTCGAGCCCAGCCACTGGCTTGAGCTATGTTGCGTCGCTATCTCCAGTAGCCAGTGTCGTGCGTGGTCTCAGTACTATCCACCATCTCGATGTTGGCCTCCGCTGTAAGTAGTCGTTGGCTGGAGACCGCGCCAACCGGGACATGTGCCAGAAGCGGGTGCACGAGACAGCTCGGCACTAGCACTAGCAGTGGTGACGGCGGCGATCTCGACGCCGCTCTTTCGGAGTTCTTCGCATGTGCCAATGGAGCAATGAGCAATGCCCGTGCAGTCACCTAAAACGCATCTCATATCAGTACAGTATGAGTAGATTAAAAGCGTACTTTTGTAACCAAATACAGTTCGAAAGCGTACTTTAGGTAGCGAGCACAGTAACACGAACGTACTTTGTCTAAAACGACATTTGACTTGATTTTACTATATGGTGGAGGCTTTCTTCAAAATCAGGTGTAACCTGTCGTGAGCATAGTGAAAACAAACTAAACGTCTTTTTTGATGGTGCATAATCAGTAGTAACGGTTACGATACACTGGTAATGGTTACGAAGCAAGCGTACTTTAATGGGCGTAAAGTGGTAGCAGTACTTTAACAAGAAGCACTTCTATCAGCTGTCCAAGTTACAATTTTTTCAAATATAAACGGCATGTTTGAAATATATCTAACAATGCACGCTGGCCCTTGTTGGACTTCCCTCGGCTATCCAAGTTGCAAGAATTGAGCTAGGAGCAGCAGCAGGACGGACGAGATCGATCTCTACGTACCTCTCTCTCTCTCGGTGTCTATTACAAGTGCGTCTGCGTGTGTACGACATCCGCAGTCAGTGCATCAGTAACCAGTCGAGTACGGTCGCGCGTTTGAGCTCCTGGGGTCGTCATCCAAGTGCTCGCTCCGCTGCCGCCTTAACAACAACGACTCAAAAGACAAGCAAGATGCTGGCGTCGCGCGGACTGCCGCCAGACGTGGAGATCCGCGACGTATGGGCGGGCAACCTGGAAGAGTCGATGAAACTCATCCGTGAAGTGGTGCAGCGCAAGTGCTACGTGGCCATGGATACGGAGTACCCGGGCGTGGTGGCGCGGCCCATCGGCTCCTTCTCGACGTCGACGGATTACCAGTACCAGACGCTGCGCTGCAACGTGGACCTGCTGCGTATCATCCAGCTCGGGGTCGCGTTCTTCCACGAGGACGGCTCGTTCATGAGCGACGTGCCCGTGTGGCAGTTCAACTTCAAGTTCAGCCTCGGCGAGGACATGTACGCGCAGGACTCGATCGAGATCCTCAAGCAAGCGGGCATCGACTTCCCAAAGCACGAGGAGATGGGCATTGAGGTCGCGCGCTTCGGTGAGCTACTTGTCCCCTCGGGACTCGTGCTGGGCGACAACATCAAGTGGGTCTCGTTTCACGGCAGTTCGGACTTTGGGTACTTGCTCAAGGTGCTCACGTGCAGCCCGCTGCCGGCGGAGGAAGACACGTTTTTCGATCTGCTGCACACGTACTTCCCGAGCACGTTCGACCTCAAGCACGTGGCCATGGACTTTGACAAGATGGGTGGGCTCAGCAGGCTCGCAGAGGACCTCCAGGTCGAGAGAATAGGTACGATGCACCAGGCCGGCTCGGACGCGCTGCTCACAGCCGCCACTTTCTTCAAGATGGTCGAGGTCTTCTTCGATGGCAAGGTCGAGAACGCAGCCAAGTACTCGGGCCAACTCTATGGCCTCGGCAACAGCATGGCGAGCCTCGGCCAGGGATGAAGGTGAGCAGAGGCGTCGGCGCTCGTCTTGGCTCGCTCTTCACGAGAGGACAGGAAGCAAGCAGATAGGGATGAACGAGCGCGGTCACCTCGGTCGTAGGAGAAATATATCGAAGAACTCATAAGCATGAGACCACGATAACCATAGCCACAGCCACCACACACAACTTAAACCAAACAGACATTGTTCAAGCGTGATTATTTGTGTACTGTTGGTGTTTATACTATCCAGGGAGGCTATCGAGTGGCGGCATTCGCGTGACGCGTGGCCATTGCGATGCAATGCAATGCACACAATGGGCTTAGTGCTTCTGCATGAACGCGACAACCTCGTTAACTGAGTCGCCCTTGACGCTGGCCTTGACGAACGTCACCTCGCACGGCGAGTCGACGTCGAACTGGAAGGGGACGCCGTCACGACCAACTGGCACCGTTGACAGGTCCTGCTCCTCACCCTCCGTGTCGAGCGACGAGCGCGTGGTCTTGAGCTGCGTGAGCTCCTTCTCGAGCGACTCACGGATCGCCTGCGGGGTCATGGCGCCCGCCACCTCGCTCTTATTGCACGCAATGAGCATCGGTGGCGACATGTCGTTCACCTTGGCGTTCGAGAAGATGTCATACAGGAACCTACAGTTTGCGGTGCAAACAGAGAGCAACATACAGAGTGTTAGCTATCCGCACCACGGGGGCGTTTGCATGCGACGTTTGTACTTTGCCGTGGCAAAAGAATGCAATACGTACTCGGCAGCCTTGCGCAACATCGGCGAGTCGGACGCGTCGAGCACGAACACGATGCAGCCCGTGATCGGGTAAAAGTCCGACACGCGCCTGTAGTTCCCAAACGCACACAGAAAGTAATCATGGGTATCAGTACTGCGACTAGTGGGAGAGGGAGGAAAGAGGGGGGGGGGGGGGGGGGGGG
>JAADWP010000991.1:0-12166 GCA_023336215.1 Globisporangium iwayamae | reverse complement strand
GGACGAGCACTGCGCCGAGCATTAGGACTGCAGCTGCGAGTCGTGACGGTGTTGGTCGCTTCGTTCCCATCACAGAAAGACCTCGAGGTATCCACAAAGGAGGGTCTGGAAGACGCCAAAACGCTTGGATGGAAGAAGCCTGCTGAGGACTTAAGCTCTGGAGGGCAAAAGTCGAAATGGACTATCAGGGCACGCCTTCCAAGGTCTGCAAATGGGAGAACGGCCAGCCTTTCGTCGCTGTCTCCGTGGCAAGAGGCTGAACGCGGGATCTACTTTCCGCGCGAGTACCATACTCATTCACTGACCTTTTTATGGGACGAATACCAGTAAGCAAGAGGGTCACCTCCTGACTCTGATTTGCGAACGAGAAAGGTCCAAAAGCTTCCAAGTGTTGCTTGTGTGGACTTTGAGAGCGGATACCGTACCGTGTATTCTATCGACCTATCGAACTGAACCTCTTGAAGTTGCTGCGCGAATTCGTCATCACATAGGCAGGCAGGAGGCATGACACTTGCAGCATTACCGCGACTCGAAGCTGCCTCGCAAGTCGGCGAAAGTCAGCATGCGGGGTGGCTTCGTCGATAAGCAAGAGGGATACCTCTCTTTGGTTTCGGTTGCTCGAAATGAGCCACTTGTGGGACGGTACCCAGATCCGCTTTATTCCCGGGACGAAAGATAGAACAGCCACCATCTCGCGCTCGGTGCGACACTGGAGCCCGATCTTGTCCTCTTGATAGCACGAGAAGTCGACGAGCGCGCATTCGCGGGTGGCGTCCATGTCGTGCTGCGAGACTGCATTGCTGTTGTCAGGAGAGGGGGCGTTGGCGTAGACGATATCGACTCCGATGACCGCAAGGAGACGACGAGAGTCTCAGCTGAGCTCATCCGATCGCTGGTGAAGGCGTCAATGAAGGTGGATGAGAGAGCCGTCCAGGTCTACATCGTTCGGCAAAGTATCTAGTCAGACAGACGTACCACGCTGGAGCCCGAGTGAAAGCGCTATACACAGGCAAAGACAACTTCATGCGACAGATGAATCACAACGCCATCATTCATGTTACCCTATCAAACGTGTTCGCGCTTTAGGCTGAAAGGGTCGAGAGCTGGAAGCGTGACAGGGATGAATCTCGCCTTGCTGACCACTCGTGCGTTTGAGACATACCCTTGTGATACAAACTCGGGACTTTCATCTCTTGTCGCGTCGATGAAGCTAAACACGTCGAAGGCGGTAACGTTGCTGGTAACGATGGCTGGACAACCACGAACTTCTTCTGGAGCTGCTCGCTGAAGACTCGCTTGTAGCGCTGCTGGGCGGTGTCGAGTAGCTCGTAGGGTCCACTCAAAGAACTCTGACTTGATTCACTGCTTGTCGAATCGCTCCATCGACTCCAGACAAAGTACACAGGCGGACGATGACAACCAGGACTTGGAAGCGCACCGCCACCACTAAGGGACTCAGAACGCACCAACTGCAGCACGTGAAATGGTGATGAGGCGCTAGCTTCACCCTGCATTTTGGTTGGGGCCAGATCTTGCGGGTCTGAAATGAAATGCGCCCCAGCGACCACCGAAGCTGTCTTTGAATGACGCAGCTTTGCACGCGCAGCTGAATCCAGAGTGGTTGAGTAGTCCACCGATGTCCCCACATCTTCGTACAGTTTGTCGCTGCCCCTGGCGTCATCGCTGGTATTCTGAGCACCACAAAGCCGTTTCTCGCCACCACGAGTTAGGTTGCTAGTATCTCGCAGCATTCCTCGACACTCTCGCCGCGTGAAGTGCCCTCGGAAAGCCGACTGGATGCGAATAGCAGCGATCGACCGCGTGAGCATGTGCACCGAGTAGTGTTCTCGGAACGCTCTCTGGATCTTTCGTGCAGCCCGCTGCAGATGGCGGCTCTGCTCTTCTTGCTCGAGCATGCTCACCTGCTGGAAAATGTCTCGGTTCGCCAGGTAAAAGTCTACGTTCTGCAGACCCGAGAACGTATCCCCCCAGGGGAGCATCACGAGCCACTCAATCCACTTGCGAGTCATCTCAAACTCCGATGAGCCCTCCTGAAGCGCGATGAGCTTACGGATCTCTCGCTCAATGGACTCGAGCACGCGTGCCGGGGCGTTAGTAGACCGGGAGAGCGTTGTTCGAAGCTGCTGGATCAGTTTTGACTTGCTCATCGTCTGGACAGCACGCGTGTGGTTCATCCCACGACAGGTCTCGAGCGACTTGTGGCGCTGCTCACTAACAGTAGCGTCGTGCTGCAGCTTCTGTACCTGCTCGAGCAGCCGGTGCACACCGGGAAGCGAGAAGAGCTCGAGCGATTTTTCAAAGTACATTTCGGCGATCGCAAGCTTCTGCTCTCGACAGAACTTCTTGCCGAGGTCTCGTGCCAACGCAGCTTCCTGAGCGAGCGCTTCTTCATCTTTATCTTTATCTCCGTCACCTCCGGCCGTCGGTTTGAGCGAGAAGCTGCTGTGCGAAGGAATGGACAGCGATGCAGCGGATAGAGCGCTAGGTAGAGAAGAAGACGTAGAGCCGTCTCTGTGCGAGTGCAACACCTGAATGATCGTCTTCATCTGCATGTGCAGCTGCTCGATCTGCATTTGCTGCGCCTCGAATGCTCGTTGTCGCTTCTCGTCAGCGATCTGTGACGCCAGGTTGCGCGCCACAACTTGCTTTACCTGGGTCTCAACCTCGCTCAGCTGGGTCTTCAGCTGAGCATTCTCTCGCTTTAAGTCGCTGAATTTTTGCTGCGACCGCTGCGTCTCGTGCCTCAGATACATCACTTCGAGCTCTCGGCGTAGCGTCTTCGACTCGACAATGTCGAGAATGAGAGCATCCGACTGCTCGCCAGACTCACGATCCACCTCCCGTTGTTCACACATGCTTGCGCCAGCAGACACGAGCTTCTCGATCACATGCAGCGACGCGGCCTCGAACTCTGGATCGTTCACCATCTCACAACACACATGCAGTGGCGTATACCCGCTGTTGTCCACCGCATCGAGGTCTGCGTTCGCGGCAATGAGGTACATCGCACAATCCGTGTTTGCGTTCCTGCATGCGATGTGTAGTGGCGTCGCGCCGTCATTGTCTGCGAGACTGACGCCTTCAAAGAGGTACTTCCCACTTTCGTCAACGCGCGAGTTGACAGTGAGCAGTACTTCCAGGCAGTCGGTGCTCCCCGCGGCCGCTGCGTAGTGAAGAGGCGTGGATCCACCAATGTTCTGCTTCGTGGTCAGCGCACACAGGTTCCCCGCTGCGAGATGTGCGGCACATACCTTCACGAGCCCTCGCACACAGTTCCCATGGCCATACAGGCACGCGAGGTGTAGCGGCGTCTGCATAACGATGTCAGTTGCGTCCACTGGCGCACCAAGTTGGATCAGCAGGCTCAGGACGAACTCGTTCCCACCGGCAGAGGCGTGATGCAGTGCTGTGAGGTGATTGACGTCGCACATGCTCACGAGTTCGCGCCGCTCCGAATCATCGGTGCAGCTCTCATCGAGGATCTGCTGGCAGGCGCCGTGGTCGCCATATCGACAGGCTTCGTGGAAACGGAGTAGCGCTTCAACATCGTCTTTATCTTTGTCTCCAGCTCTAGCTCTTCCAGTTGGACTTGGGACGTTCGTCAGCGACATCGACTGGCCTGCATTGGCCATGAAACTCGCGGCAGCTTCGCCCGAGAGGCATAGGATGCGCACAAACTTGACCTTCTCGGCCATGAGCTGCTCGAAAATGGCGAGCGAGACCATCACGGACGGGATTGTGACGTGGTCGACGCGGATCTGGTCCACGGTCATGACGAACGCGGCGCCACGGTCACTCGTATCGTCGTTGCCGACAATCGCGGCCACGGCGTTGCAGCGCTGAATACGCTCGAGTTTGGTCGGGAACGTGCACGCACCGCGCTTCACGAGTGCGATCGCGCCCGAGAGCTCGCATGCATTCTTCAGCGTGGCTTCGTCGGCGAGGATTGGGTCGCAACGCACGAGCTGGCCCTGGTAGATTGTATTGTTCCCCGCCAATCCAAAATCCGCCAGCGGAGCGTATTGGTATTGGTGTGAGTCCGCATGGGTAGACCACTGGACGAATGCGAGCAGTGGGGGTTTACTGATAGCAGTGGTTGGAGCTGTTGGCTCTTTCCGGAAGGTTGCGGTTGCCGTAATTACTGGCGAGTCTTGAGCACTAATGCAATGAATCGGCCCACCACCAGTGTCCATCATATCAGCAGCCATCTGTTGATATTGCCATGGAGCGACATCCTCGCTGGGATTGTTCAGCTGGCTGGCAGCCTGTGGCTCGAGCAGTTTCATGATTGACGACGTCTTACGCTTAATCGCTCCCCAGCCACCACCGCCATTATCCACTCTACCACCGCCACTTGCATCACCCTGGTAAGTCTGCATCGCGAGCTGCCACTGCTTCTCGCACTCGTGCAAGATCGTGCGCGCCTCTTCGCTCTTCTCAAAGTCCATGATCTCGATCTGCATGACGCCCGTCTTGACTGACGGCGGGAACTGCTTGAAGAGTTGGCGCACGTCAAAGAGACTCATCATCACGCATGGGATCGTAATTGGCTCTAGTTGCTCACCAACAAGTCGCTCTTCATCGGATTCGCCCATCGTGAACGCGGCAAAGGGCTCCTCGCGCGTATTGTTGGCCAGGATCATGGCCACGGCGCCCGCTGCTTGGATGCGCCGCGCCTTCTGCGCAAACGAGCACCCGCCGCGTACCACGAGCGCCACGGCACCGCACACCTCCGAAGCGTTCAAGAGCGGCGCGTCACAGTCGGCGCGCGGCGGGTCGACACACACGAGGCGTCTCGTGAGTGGCGCCGCTGTTGGTGTCACGGTGCGACTGCCGAACGTCGCCAGCGGACACAGGCGCCGCCCGAGTGCCGTATCCCATGTCAGGAACGCGAACTGCGTGGCTGCAGGTGGTGGTGACAAAGGCCGCTGCATGTCGAGGTGCATCGCTTTATTGCCAGCCGCCACCGAGACGTAGTGATCGAGAGCAGCAGGCACAGAGCGGGCGAAGCTTGAGTTGTGCTCGTGTGTAGCTCTTGGATCTGGTTGCGGATCTTGAAAGGGCGCGGAGATTTGAATTGTGATTTGTGGAAACAAAAAGCGATCCCTCTCGGATTCGTTCTTGACGGTATCAGATTTGCAAGGGTGATCTTTGTATCACGCTTTATTCGCCCGATCGAAGAAGAAGGGTTCGCACATGCGCCTGCGAGGGCAAAGCTGTCTATGAGCCTGTGCTGCGTTCGCTAGTGATGCGTGCGGGGCGTCCTGTAATGATGGTAGCGAAAGGTTGTACGTATGTGGTTGCAAAGTAAGGAATCGGTCGATTCGTCTAATGCGAGTGCTCGCTCGCTCGCCCCATCATCCCATTCCACCATCTTCCAACAACAGCAGCACTGCATCCACACAGCTTCATTTCACAATCCGCCACACAAGACAAGAGTCAGTGGACAGCGGATCAGAACAACAAGATGCTGCACGTGAACACGAACGCGATGCCCAAGAACGCGGACGGCACGGTGCTCCATCTGGGCGTGAAGGAAGGACATGGTACGTGTACGCATGGCGCGCGCATTAGTGAGCTCACTTATGAATAGTGGATGCGCAAGACTGATGCAGTGCTGATGGTATGCTGGTGTGTGTGTGAATGCAGTGGCGAACCGCGTGGTGTCCGTCGGCAGCCTCAACCGCGCCAAGCTGCTCGCGGCGCTGCTCGACGGTGGCGCGTTTGAAACCTACGAGTCGTCGCGGGGCTTCACGATCTTCACGGGCGCGATGCAGGGCGTGCCCGTCTCGATCGTCGCCACCGGAATGGTCCGTTGATTACTCCATAATGCACTCCATACACATACATACACACGCATGGCTAATGGACGATTGTTATCGCTAATGTGCTGTTCAGGGCATACCGAATATGGACTTTGTGGTTCGCGAGACGCGCGCGATCGTAAAGGGCCCCATGGCGATCATTCGCTTCGGCACGTGCGGCGGCCTCCGACCGAACATCGTACCGGGCAGCGTGGTCGTGAGTGGCAAGGGCTCCGTGTCCGTTATGCGCGACCCGGACGCGTTCTTCGATGACGCGAACGCAGGCACCGAATGCTACCGTCTGTCGCGCGTCATGCCGTCGAGCGTGTCGCTCTCTCAGTCGGTGCGTACTCAACGATGGCTGTTATGTTTAGCACAGGTGGCCGTGGGAATAACGTTACCAAATGGCTTGTGCTGACTTTGATGGCAGCTGCTCGAGACCATGGAGAGCCGCATCCCAGCGTTCCAGAGCGTGCCGAGCATCGCCGCGTCGAGCGATTGCGAGAAACTGGGTGTCTATGACGGTCTCAACGCGACCGCGTGCTCGTTCTACAGCTCCCAAGGCACGCATTGGTGCCTAAAACTCGCCCCCACGCATTGAAACAATGACTGACCTCAACGCATGCGCACTTTGCGACTACCCTTGTGACACTGTTAGGACGCATCGACTTGGCGTTTGACGACCGCAATGAGAGCGTCGTCGAGAGCCTTATCGCCAAGCATCCGGAGCTCTACACGCTCGAGATGGAGACCTTCCACCTGTACGTATTACACCTTGCTTCGAAATTGATATGCTCACTATGTTCATGTGACTGACGAGTTGTTTGCTTCCATTCAATGCCCCGCAGACTGGACCTAGCGCAGCGCAGTCGCGGCTCGATCACGGCGACTGCGGCTGTGCTCGTGGTCGCGAACCGCAAGACCGAGCAGGTGGTCGACGGCCAGGTGCTCGAGGCCGCCGAAGTGTTCTGGGGCCGCGCCATCCTCGAGTGCATCGCGCGCCACGCGCTTTAGACAGTCAAACCGGTCAAAAGTGTACGCACATGGATACAAAAAACCCAGCATGTAAATCACAATTTCAAGATGGATACACACTGATTAAGTACGTTTTTTATTTACGGTATGAGAAAATGACTAACTGTCGTGCAACGATAAAATGGAAGTGGAGCGAATCCAAAATACAACACAGCTCAGCTATTAGTTGCCGTCGCGCTGGTGAATCGCAACACGCACGTGGCTCATGTGGCGCGGCTTGGCGGTCGTTGGCGACGGAGTCGCGTACGCCGATCGATCGTCGTTCTTGTCCGTGCGCTTGCCGAGAGCGCAGGCGATGCGTGGCGTGTTCTTGCCGCACACGGCGTGCAGGATGATGTTCCACTGGGCCGTGTTCTCATCCACACGCGGGTAGTTGGCGTCCGTCCACTTGCCGCTCACTTTCATGTTCGTATCGAGCTTCAGGTCGCCGAGCTTGCCCGAGAGATCCCCCTTCTCGCACACGAGCGGGTTGGCGGTGTAGTTGGCTGGCGAGCACGCGTACGACGCGATCTTGGGGATGCACTTTGGGTCCTCGGCGAACTCGGAGTTGGGGCCGCAGGCGAAGAGCGGGTCGTAGTGGTTGCTCGTGGCGGCCTTGGAGCACATGGCGAACGAGTCCGAGCTCTTGGTCGAGTTCCACTTGACGTGAATGTGCCATTTGTACGCCGTAGGCGCGCCTGTGCAGTTGCCGTCGAGCTTCTGCACCGCGGCGAGGTCGAGCTTAGAGAAGTCGAGCTTGGCCGACACGTCGGCCTTGGTGCCGGTGGGCGTAGCGTACTTGACTTTGACGTGACCCTGGATGCCTCCCGTGGCCATGGGGTCGAACGTGTACTTGAATGTCTGGGCTGAGACGGTGGCGGTCGTAGAGGCGAGCGCTGTGAACAGCAGCACGACGAGCGACTTGGTGGAGAACATCCTTGAGTGTCGAGCTTGAGGGTTGAGAGGCGAGGCGCTTGTACTGGACGAGACGAATTGGCGAATGAGAGACCAGTCGGGGTGCGGATGAATGACCTCAGGAGCGCTGCTGGATTTTTTGCTGAGGCTGGCCGATAGACACAACATGGGTATTGGCCACTTCGCAGTTTAAGGAGTGACATGGAGCTTTGATTGACGAATGGTAGTGTTAATTCGATCATTTATAATAAATATAGAGGATCTGATTTTTGTGCTGCGGGTACAACAGCAATTGTATCTCAAAGTAAAATAAGATGGATGTCAAATATGAAGGTTTAGTTAGTATATCAGAAGCTGATAGTGAAGGTAGTAAAATCGTGAACCCATTCGCCAAAACGCTTCTCCGAGGGAGTATGCGAATCGAACCCATCGCGTGTGGTTCAGAACGCGAGCACTGCGCACAGCACGTTGTGGTGGGGAGAAAGCGCATATCGATCACAGCCCAAGAGCCAGGCTGATTACAGCGGGGCGCATACTGTGAACGACCCTGTGGCGCGCCATTTTGACCCCAAGTACCCACCCACCCAGCTTGGCCCCTGTTTGAAGAGCAATTTTAAACCAACATATGTGGTCACCAGCAACAGGTGCTGAAGGCAATCAATTCCCAGCCACACGAGCTGGGTGACGATCTTACATGGCCATTCAGAACAGGTGTGTTGTTAAGCAATTTGAGAATCCAATTGCCTGCTGGGTGTCGCTGTCTGTGCGTGCGTCGGTTATTACATCAGTGCGCTCAGTTCAACTTATTCTCTCCTGCAGTGCGAGGAGTTGAGCTTTCGCTACAAAACACAATCCTGACGAGCCACCTCGGAACAATCTATGATTGCATCAGGCCTGAGTTCGCTGCACCAAACGTAAGAAAGAAAGAGTGACTCGTGACAATGATCCATCGCATGGTGTTCGAGAATGCGCGAGTGAGTGTACATCAAACAGTGGACGTGAAGATGCGGTGCACCAACGCGAAAGAAGCAACGCCTCCTTCGTTGACTGTCTAAATGTGAACATGTGAGGTGGCTACATAATTTGCTTTGGAAAAGGGTGATGGGGAAATGGGTGCAAAAATCCGCCGCTGCAAGCCAACACGGTCGTCTGTTTCAGTTGCACGATCAGACTGCAGGCCTTACCGTTTACATTACAACGCGTGCTCTTAAAGCGAGCGTCTCATTCTAGTGCTGCGCTCGAGAGCGCGGGGCAGCTCATCCGACCGAACTGGTCAACCACAAAAAGAACGCAAGTCTTCTTACTTGTAAGTATTGTACGGCAGCCAGCGCAATATCGATGCTGGAGGCGAGCAAAACATTTCGAGGCTCACGGTACTCAACTCCTAGCACCACCAAGAACCTGAGGGGCGACTATTATAGGTCGCTCAATTCTGACCTCTCGGAGGGAGTTCTCTCGCATACGAGAATAACTCGGGCTCGGATTCTTTCCTTCGCCATCGCTGCGCTGCTGCAACCTACTCTGCGACAGGGATCAAGGCTGTACGTAAAGTCTAGGTATCACGCGAAACTCTGAAGCCTCTTGCTCTCGTGGTAGCGTCACGAGCACCTGGCTATCGTGGCCACCACATGGGGACACACAATCACTTTCGTCGCAACATGTATGCTGGTGTGCGTGAGAGAGCAAATATATTGAAGTGAGAGAAAGGTAGAGGTCCAACGCGGTCTTTTGTTCGGCTGCTGCGCTTGAAGATCTTTCTGGTGTCTGTGTCGTGCTGGGGGTGAGCTCCCCAGTTGGACACCATGAAACAAGCACCGCAGCAACAACAAACGCTGCCAGCCACAGAAAGTGGGCCTTTGCTTTTTCTTTTTTCCACCAATCAGGATCCACCTCGTAGTAACTCACAATCGAAAATTCTCGGATAGAAAAAAGTCAGTTGGACAATCTCTCAGCGTTTATATTGCGTCTTTCGAATTGACAGACTTCAGAAGAAAGACGCGAAACTATGGTCGGACACAAGCGTAACCCAAAAATCGCAAATAAATGGTCCTCGTGAGATTTTTACAATGCTGAATGAAGTAGCTTCCTTCTCACCTCCTCGGTTCTCTCAACCACAGCCAAACTGTTTGCAACTTAACACTCGCTGGACAGATGCAAGCCGACAGGTGTTGTGTGGCCGCAAGACGCCAAGAGACTGAATTCCAGCCGCCGCAGCAGCAACAGCACAGCACAGCACAGTCTTGTCCGCACAATTTCCAGAGTCTTCACTTGACTCAATCCGAACACCAGATAATGCTCAAATGGTTGAAAAATCCATGCTGTCTCTTAATCCCTTTTACTTCACGTATCACATGTAAAAATGAAACTAGAAACCGTATTTTGTATCCTTTTTATATATGCTAAGTGTCCTCAGCTTGCTCATGGATCAGGTGTGTACCCATTATCGCAACCCCTTCTGGTGTGTTCTCGTCCAACTTGAGGGTGCAACAGGCAACAGGCAGCTTCGAAAAGATTCAGCAGCTTGCATGAGAATGGACTACTGGACGGCTGGACGGCTGAGAGGCTGAGAGAAAGCGCGTGCCTGCTGTTGTTGGTATTGGGTGCTGGACGAGTACTGTGGCTGGAAACCTTCCGGTCCTTCCGCCCACAAAGCGCGTGCCTTCTCTTCGTCTTTTTTTCGTCTCCATCCTCTTCGCATTCTCCAATTTGGCTCGCTCCGACCAAGTTACCTACCTCCCCATCGTCACCACCAAGCTCCCTAGCTCAAGATGTTCACTGGCAAGTCCCTCGCGGTGCTCGCGGTCGCCGGCCTCGCCTCTTCCACTGTCTCGGCGCAGACGTTCCTGTACGAGTTCGACCCGACGTCGGCTGCCGGCGTCAAGGGCACGGTCAAGGTCGACTACGCGTCAGCGAACAGCTCCAAGGCCGTGATCTCGGCCAAGCTCGACTTTTCCAAGGTAGACTTCGCGGGCCTCCAGAAGCTCGAGGGCAACTGCACGACTGAGCCAACCGAGTACAAGTGGCACATTCACGTCAAGTGGAACTCGACCAAGAGCTCGGACTCGTTCGCCATGTGCTCCAAGGCGGCCACGAGCAACCACTACGACCCGCTCTTCGCCTGCGGCCCCAACTCCGAGTACGCCGAGCAGGCGCAGTGCGCGGGCAAGACCGCTTCGTACGCGTGCTCACCGGCCAACTACACTTCCAACCCGCTCACGTGCGAGAAGGGCGACTTGTCGGGCAAGTTCGGCGGCTTCAAGCTCGACAGCAACAAGACCGTCGTGGGCAACTGGACGGACGTCAACTACCCGCTCGTGAGTGAGAACACGGCCCAGTGGAACATCATCCTGCACGCCGTGTGCGACAACAAGACCACGCCGCGTCTCGCCTGCGCGCTTGGCAAGAGCGTGACCGCCCCAGCGCCAGCGCCAGCCTCGACCACGGCCAAGCCAACCACCCCGGCTCCGGGTACGACGACCGTGAAGCCGTCGACGCCAGCTCCTACCACTGCCAAGCCAGTGACGCCAGCCTCTACCACTACTAAGCCAGCGGCGACCAAGGCCCAGTGCTAAGTGCGGTTTTTGCTTCGTGGCGTAGTGTGAGTAGCGACAAGCAGCGGCTCAGTAAGAAGTTGCTTGTTGTCTCTCTCGTCTAAACGCTATAGCTTACGTATGTATCTACCTCTTTAATAAACAGAGTCAGTGGGTATTTGACTTGCGAGTGGTTCTGCATGAACGTCATCTCCTATTCCAATATACATCTCCTCAGTCTCCTGCATCAACAAGCTCAGCTCACACACCGACTGCTCTGGACCTCAGCTAACTAGACGGCGGAGCTGGCGCAACAGAGACTGGGGAGGTGGTCTTCATGCCTTCTTGACATTGTGTGTGTGCCTGAGGTTGTGGGTCGTGCGTTCACATTGATGAACTGAATTTGTGGTCGTTGCGCACCTTGGGTTGTACTCGCTTTCACTCAAGACTCGCCTGCGGATTCTTCCCTCCGTTTCGTCGCGCTCGGGAGATGTTGCTTTTGGTTTACCTGTTGCACCACAAACGGCAGAACTGCATCAAAAAGCAGTAAAAATACTCCTAAATGTACCAAAACGGTGAAACCCTCGACGCTCCCCCCTTTTCGCTCACGCCCATAGTGAAAGCAAGTGGAAAGGAGAAACCAGCGCGTGGCTTCTTCTTCTGCTGCTGCTACTGCTGTTAGTGTTGTCGACAGGCGAGCGAGCGAGCAAGCGAAGGCGCGCAGACAGATACCAGATCCTCTCTCTCGTTCACGACACGCGTGCGCTGACGAGCGCCGCACAGCCACAAGCGGAAGGGAAGAGAGCACCGCCGCCGTCGCATCACGCTCTTCCTGCTGCGTCTGCCAACCAACGGTGCGTACACGAAGAGCTCCATTGACGT
>JAADWP010000990.1:0-12166 GCA_023336215.1 Globisporangium iwayamae | reverse complement strand
CCGCGAACCAGCGTGACTGCAGCACATTGGAAGCTGCTCCAGTGCCCAGCTACGTGGCGATGGTGCCGGGTGACCATACGACGATCCGCAATCGCGTGCATTACAAGCAGATCTACGGCGAGATTGCGCGCGTGTTCGCTAGCAGCAACAACAGCAGTGGGCAATAGAGTAGAGTTCGCTGCTGGCTGCGCGCTCGTGTTTGTAGTAGTTCAATACACGCTGGTAGCGCTACTGCCAAGCAAGCAACGGGACGCCGTCGTCATCCTTGCCTCGTGATGGAGCTTAATTGTTTGTTGACAATCTGATGATCAAAGTGCCGCTTGACTGGCATTTTATCCAATGATCAATCGATTTGAGCAAATTGCCGTCGTACTTTAGCGGAGTACCGCAGCTGCTTTCCATGAAAGCCGAGCCACCGCCACACATTCGATTGTTCCATTCAGAAGGAAGCGCGCGAGAAGCTCCAAGAGTGAGAGAATTAGGAGACGAGATGGCGGCCGTGCAAGTGGACCGCGCGCAGTCGGACGCCATGAACCTGCAGGTGCTTAAGCGCCAGGATGCCGACGTCATGGAGATCGTCGACACCGCGAGCCATGTCGTGATGTACGAGTTCGACCAGGACAACCAGAGCTGGGTGCGTTTATGCTTGCGTGGTTGCTTGAGAGCTTCTCTCTCTTGCATTACGTACGAGTTGCCACGTATGAGCCCGCGTGCTTCTACTGGCGTGCTTGCTGGAATGTGGTGGCAGCATATGGTTATGTGTGTATGTACTAACTCGCTGTGGTGTTTTGTATGTGTGTCTTGTGGTGAACAGAAGCGCAAGGAGGTCGAGGGATGCTTGTTCGTTGTCAAGAGGTACGATTGGGTGGATAGATGGATGCATCGCAGCCAAGAAGAATGGGTGAGAGTCATGTACTGACGCTAAACTTGTGTGGTTGTGTATAGATTCTCGTCACCGCGCTTCCAAGTGTTTGTGAATAACCGCCTGAGCACGACAAACATGACGCTCGCGATCGACGAACACCTGCACGTCAGCAGCGTGGACTCGTTCCTGATCTTGCGTTGTCCCGATGCGGTATGTGCTTTCGTTCTGTTACCATACACTCTTACATGCGTGTGTTTTGTGCTAATGTACGTGCTGCAACTGATGATTTGATGGATACAGGCGTACTCGAGCGGCTATGCGATCTATGGCGTCTGGTTCTTCCCTGAGGAGGATCGTGAGAAGATCTTGAACCTACTTCTCCGGTATGTACATGCACATCATGTGTCTTCTCTGTAACCAAGCGCTTGGTGCTGACAGGAAAGCTATCCTTGTTGTTTACTTGCATAGTGTGGTGCAGTCGCTGAAGGAGCCACAGGCTGCGGGTACGATTGCTCCTGCAAACGGCAGTGCGAATGGCCGACCGACGCAGCTGCCAAAGGCTCAACCAGAGGTGAAGAAGGTCGAGCAGCAGCAGGTGCAGGTCCAGCAGGTACAGGAGCAGCAGCCAGTTCCTCAGGCACAACAGCAGCAGCAGCCTCGCGCACGCTCGCGATCGAGAAACAAACGCGATGACTCGAATGGACGCCGCCAGTCTGTTGGAGCAAGCACGCCTACGCAGCAACAGCAGCAGCAACCGACTACGATTCTGCAGCGATCCCCGAAGAACGGAAACAAAGCAGGTCTCCCGCCGACAGGTCCAGCTCAGCAGCAGCAAGCGCTGGTGAAGCAGGAGCCAGTGGTGAGCAGCAGCGGCATGCAGCCGATTTCTAGAGAAGACGGCATCGCGGCGGGCGAAGCGATCCTCGGCATGATCTCGCAGAACCGAAATGGCTCGCAGCAGCAGACGTCTCCGTCGTCGGGCGGCGGTGGCAGAGGAGGACGCAACCAGAGAAAGAAGCAGCAGAGCAACCAGCAGCAGCAGCAGGGCGATTCGTCGTCGCTGCTGCTCCCCGCCACGGTCTCAGCCTCGTCGACGTCCAGCTCGCCGACGAACGCCGAGAGCGCCGCCACACCCGTGAACAAGGAGCAGCTCAAGCAGACTCTCATCTCCTTGTTAGACGACTCACAGTTCTTCGACCAGATCTACCACGCGTACGTCGACCGGGTCCATCTGCGCTCGTAGAAAAACCGGAGCAAGCTGCGGTTGCGTTTTTGTCTTCTTCGAGTCCTCGGAGCCTCTCTCCGCATTTTGCGCCTGCCGTTAGGTGCGAATGTGAGTGACCTGTCGAGATGAAGTAAGTATTCACTAGCTAGCTAGCCGTTCGTCCCCCCCACACACACCTCTTGCTGTCTCCCTATCAGTAGTCAGCTAGTCGGTCAAATCCACCAACCACCACACACGATGAGTCAGGCGAGTTACGTAGTCGTCCGTTCGATAGGTCGCCGTCGCAACGTCGGAATATAAACTGAAAAGCGAAGGCTCCCCTCCATTTTCAAATGGGGTTTGCTCGCTCACTCACCTCACCTGTTGAGCTGTTCGATGTGTGACTTCACCTTGGGTTTTATTTTTCGAGTGTGTGACGCTTTGTGTCACAAGTCGCAAATCACAAATCCCGACACGAATGAGCGGCGGAGGCAACCCGTTCAAGCGGTTCGCATTCGGTGCTGCTGCTGGGAAGCACCCGGAAGCGCTCAGCTCAGAGGCGGCGTCGACGCCAGCGTGGCTCAAGCGCGCGAGACGAGAAAGCGTGGAGCGCAGACCTGCTGCAACGCAGACACCGCGAATTAAGAGTGAGCGTGGAGGCGATGCGGATGAGTTCGTGCGGGGCAGACACGAGCAGCAAGACGACGCAGTGGAGCTTATGAAGCTCGAGGGTGGAGGATGCGATGGCGGCGAGAAGTTCAAGGGTGATACTGTACTGTTGCAAGATCGCAGAGTGCTTGCTGAACACGGAGAAGACGCAGACGACGGTGATGAAGAAGAAGGAGCGCGCGATCGGCGGCTTGTACTCTTGACACGCTTGTTCAAAGCGCGTGAGACGATGGTCGCGCCCATTGACAAGTACGGCACCCAGGCTTGCGTCGCGCCACATGCAAAGGCTGAGCGCAACAAGCGGTTCCATATCCTGGTCGGCGCTTTGCTGAGCTCACAGACAAAAGACCAGTTCACCCACGCTGCGATGTGTCGGTTGCATGAGCAACTGAAGAACCCGGACAGCACTAACGACGGCAGCGACTCGGAAGGACTGACGATCGCAAAAGTGCAGACTGCAAGCGAAGATACGCTCGATGCGCTGATCAACCCTGTGGGCTTTCATCGGAAGAAGGCGCAGCAGATCAAGCAGATCGCCGAGACGCTGGATGCCGACTTTGAAGGTGACGTCCCGCAGTCGTACGCCGAGCTGGTGAAGTTGCCCGGAGTCGGTCCAAAAATCGCGAGGCTCGTTCTGCTGTTGGCGTGGAACCAAGTCGACGGGATCATTGTCGACACCCACGTGCATCGCCTCGCGCAGCGGCTGGGCTGGACTTTGGACGGCGTCCCAGGCTCTCGGAAGAAATTGGGACCAGAGGACATCACGACGCCTGAAGACACACGGAAAGCACTGGAAGGCTGGCTCCCTCGCGAACACTGGGGCAACTTCTCGCTCGCTGTTGTGGGCTTTGGGCAAAATGTGTGCACCGCTGTGAACCCGAAGTGTGCGTCCTGTCCGCTTGCTGATCTGTGTCCGAGTGCGTTTCGTACGTCGAACGCCACAAAATCGAAATCGACGAAGAGAAGGTCTTGAATAGTGTGATCGCGTTGGCTTCAGCTCTCGATATTTAACGATCAAGCTCGCGTACATTGGGTCCAGTGGAACGTGAGTGGCATGAGGAGCGTGATGATTCCAGGACAAGCACGAGCGAGAAAGACCAACGCAAGCTGTAAAAAATAGAGAACATTCATGTCTTACTGTACTGTGGATGAGCGTACTAGGCAGGTTGTGTATTTTTGCGAGTGCGTGCGATTTTGTTTCTATCGGTCGCCGTTGTGCTCCGTCAGAACGCATTGTGTACGTGCTTCGTCTTGAAAGCTTGTGCGTGTGCGTCGGTCTGAATGATGTTGCTTGCGTTAATGTTCTCATCTGTAGTTCGTGTCGCGCAGGTATTTCGTGTTTCTCCGAGGCACTATGAAGCATGCATCGAGACCCCGAGCAGCAGCAGTACTGTACATGCGATCGTGAGTATCGCGATCCGCGCGAGCGCCTTTTCTGTGACGTCCTCCATGGTCTCGGTTTTCCGCCTCGTTCGCACCACCGACCGGATGCTGTTGATCATGTCAGCAGAGTTTCTTGATCCGTAGTAATTGCCGTCCTTTTCCTTCGCTTTCGGCGCCGCCGCGAATGAAGACAGCGGTGACGCCTTGAACGCGGACGCCGCGAGCTCTGTGATCTTGCTGATTGAGCGCAGAAACTTGGGCTCGACGCTCGCTATGAAGCCGCCGCCGTATGCGCTTTGCTGTTGCTTGTACGTCGTCTGCGCGTTTGCATACTTGATCTGGTCGCGGCGATGGTTGTGGTTGGCGTCGTAGCTGCTGGACAACAGTCCCGCCTCTTCGTCCTCTAGCGCGTAGTCGTAGTCGCAATCAACGTCGTCGACCGCTGGGTCGTACTCGTCGCGACCGATCAGCGGCTGCTTGAGCTTCTCGACCTCCTCGTCGCCGCGCACGCCCTCGTAGCGAGGCGCAGAATACGGATACACGCTCCGGAAGCCACTCCACGCGACCTCCATGGCTTCTGTGATGGACCTGTCGGCGGTTGCTTTGATCGGCGCTCACGCTTTGGCTCGCGTTTTGGCTTCAACGACCGGAGAATGGAGAATGGAGAATGCGGAAATGATTCTGTGAGAGAAAGAACGCGAAGAAGGAAACTCAGAAGGCGCTCGCGGCACATGCTTCATTTTTATATACTCTCTAAATTGATCTGTCAGATCAAGGTTGAAACAGAGTTGAAGCATAAGAGGCGCACCATCTTTTATAAATTCATAGAATTGATATAGCACTATTCATTTTTTAGAGTTTCTTTATCTTTGTGACATTTATTCAAATGAGTAACAACCATCTTGCGAATTAGCGTCACTCGAACGGGGTGACACAGCAGATTCGCTCAAGACAAAAGAAAGTGAAAATGGAGAACTTGCAGCAGCAATTGGCGCAGTTGACGCCCGAGCAGGTGCGGCAGCTCCTCGGCGACAGCGGCCACGCGCAGCTCCTGCAGCAGACGCAACAGCAGCAACAGACGCCATCGCTGTCGGCGGGCGTGCAACTGCAGGTGGAGCAGGCGAAGCAGCGCGGAAACGAGTGCTTCCGCGACAAACAGTTCGCGCTCGCGGTTGAAGCGTACTCCGTGTAAGTGGACATGTGAAAAGAGTGCTGTGTTTTTTTTTTCCTCTCTCTCTCTCTCTCTCTCTGTTTATGATGGCTGTGGTGCTAGTAAAGTGCATGTGTGTAGGTGAGGCTATCGTTGCTTCAGGTGACTGACATGTGGATTGTGTTGTGACTGGCGCAGTGCTGTTGAGCTTGATCCGCAGAACGCAGTGTGTCTCTCAAATCGTGCAGCGGCGTATCTGAAGGTAAGGTGATTGGCATGTGCATCACTAAACTTTAACTGTACATGAGTGGCACGATTGTCGATGGCTCATTCGTGAGACCTGAATGGATATTGATCGCCGACAGCTTCATAATTACCGGAATGCAATCGAGGACTGCTCAAAGGCGATTGACATCACTCCGTCGATCAAGGTACTTATAGTTTCTATGTGCGAAATAGCACAAGTGTTAAATACTGTATGTAACGTGAGTTCTTGTGGTTGCAGTCGTTTATGCGCCGAGCGACAGCTCGCATCGAACGAGAAGAGTACCGAGAAGCAGTGCAAGACCTGATCTCCGCGCTGTCGTTCGAGCCGCAGAACAAGGAGTGCGTGACCAAGCTGTCAAAGATCGCGAGTCTGCATTCAGCTTGCAATAGTCTTTTGAAAGTGGACAAACGCACGTGCATCACAGCCGCTCTAGCTGCAGCTATGCGGGATGGATGGAAGAGCGTGGCTGTCAAGGGAAACCCAGCGCCGCCAGCGCTGAATGGACATACATTGTACCACGGAGCTAGTGGAAGGATCTTCGTGTTTGGTGGACGATCAGTGCGCGACCAAAAGACACAAGTCTACGCATTGGACAGACGAGACTACAGTTGGGATGTTGTTGACACGAGTGGATCTCTGCCGGCTCCTCGAGCTTGGCATTCAATCTCCTGCATCGACGTCGCCACGTCGACCATGCTCGTGTACGGCGGCGTGTCGTCGCAGGGAGAAGATCCAAGCATCCATCTTCTCTCTCCAGGTGGTGTCAATCGTCTCAAGTGGACCCAGCCTCAGTGCATCGAAGGGGACTCTCCAGATCCTCGATCTGGGCACTCAGCCGTGGGCATCGAACGCAAGGCGGCGAGCGAGACGTTCATCTTCGGTGGTCGGACGAAGCATGGAGTCAGCCGAAGCATGTTCATCCTTCACTCATGCAAAACTGAAGTTGGAGGAGACGTAAGCTTCACGTGTGAGTGGGAAGAAGTGGCACCAAAGGGACCTTGGCCATCTCCTCGCGACGGCCATACCATGTGTGCACTGCCGTCAACTGAAGATGGCGTCCAGCAAGATAGCGGATCAGCTTTCAACTTGATCCTGTTCGGCGGGAACGGTCAGCAGAATGATGAGAAGATGAACGACACGTGGACCTTCGACACTCAAAGTCGTCGATGGCGAGAAATGGAGTGCATCGGTGACATCCCACCCCCACGCTCCTACCACACAGCTCACATGGTTGGCTCCTGCATGTTTGTGGTTGGTGGGCGAATGCGCGACGCCGAAGACTCAGAGGTGTACATGCTGGACACAGGTGAGGAAGCTATGGCCATCATGTTGCTTACTCTCCTTTTGAACCAGATGATGAGGAGTTGACCATTTCATTGTTGCCCTTGCTCTCAACAGTGTCGCGGGAATGGTTTCACGTACCGATTCCTGAGAAGGTGAAGCTTGCTGCACGTGCGTGGCATTCGAGCATCTTTACTGACAAACTCGAGATTTTCCTGCTGGGCGGAGGCACTTTCACTGGCCCTCGCAAGGACGGGGCGCTGCTGGATCTGTCAAAGTTTGCTGCGCTCGTGACGACCGCCAGCGAAAGCAGCGGAGCGAGGTGACAAAGTGTCGATAAATTTTGAGTGGTGCGTCAATTTTTGATTCATATTCACAGGATAGTGTATCCGATTCAAGCGATGATACCTCGTGCTTAAACTCCTTTATACAGTGTTTGCTGATAGATTCGACAATCTTCGGGAATCAATTTGCTGGGACGGGCAGGAATAGATCTCGGTCTTGCGGCTGCTGCTGCGACTGCGATCCCCCGTGTGTTACTTTCCGCGTAAACTCGCGAACGAGCTGGTTCGACCCATTGAAGTCGTCCTCGAGCCCCGAGTCGTTCTTCTGGTCCAGCGTCGGGTGGAAGAAGAGTGCGGACGAGTTCTCGGGCTTTGGCTCAAGGTTGTGTAGGAACAGCTGCGACGCGTGCGGGGAAGCACATGTGCCCGGCTCGCTCGCTCCCGGAATTGGGTCGCCAAGAATCGAGTGCTTGTAGTTGGCTTTAAGTACGAGAACAGTGAGAGTCACACAACGAAGTCGTCAACATAAACCAGTGCAGCGCCTTAAAACTCACCTTTGCGACTCTTCCACTTGGTCATGACGGCATCGAGGCTCGAGCAGCCGTCGAGAAAGTTGGGCAGCTCACCGCGCAGCCGGTTGTCGCGGAAGTCTGATTCCTTGAGGTACTTGAGCCGCGAGATGCTCCCGGGCACGCGACCTTCGAGCGCGTTGTCAAAGAGGTATAAATATTCTAGATCTTCTAATTCGCTCAGGCTCTCCGGGATTGCGCCTGAGAATTGGTTGCTCGACAAATTGAGAAACTCGAGTGCCTTGCAATTGCCGATCGAGTCTGGGATCGGACCTGTCGAGTAGTTAGCATCCCATTAGGCCAGTACTCACACGGCCAGCTCGGCGTGCCACAAGAACTCATGATGCGCACCTGAGAACTCGTTGTTGCGCAGTGAGAGGAAGATAAGCGAGGTCATGCGGCCGATACCGTGAGGGATCTGACCCGACATGCAGTTGCCGCGCAAACTGAGCTTGTGCAGCTTCTTCATCTCACACATGGACTCGGGGATCTCCCCCGTAAGGTTGTTGTGCTGGAGCTGCAGCGTGCGCAGCAGCTGGAGGCGACCGATCTCATGTGGGATTTCTCCTGTGCAAGCAAGCGAATACACACCAAAATGCAATAGTGAGTACACATGGCACATCGAGCAAGCGCTGTATTACAAAGACCAGAAAGGCTAGCCAACTTACCTGTCAGCGAGTTTTGATACAGTTGCAGCTCTTGCAGGCGCTGGCAATCGCACAGTGATCGCGGAATCAACCCTGCAGATTGCACACGAATCCACAAAGAAAGAATCAAAACACCATGAGTCGTCGTTGCACACTGCAATGAAACAATTGTCAATGCGCACACATACCTATGAGGTCGTTGCAGCTCAAATCTAATCGCCGCAGTCCTGGGATGCGTCCGAGTCCTTCTGGAATCTCTCCTGTAATGCGCAGCAACAACAGCAGCAATACCCCAACCATAACGACACACTTCGTCAATCATCACATGCAACAGCTTGTACTGTGCGAGCACAATCAAAGATCACACACCTCGCAGCTTGTTCTTGGACAGGTCAAGCACGCGCAGGTATGCTAGCTGCTGGATCGACTCCGGGATCACGCCGCTGAGCTCGTTCGCCGGCAGCTCGATCGCCGCGACGTGGCCCATGAGCACCTCAACGCCGTACCAGGTCTCCGGGTCCGCCGTCGGCTGCTTCCAGCCGTCGCGGCGGCGCCAGCGGTCACCGTCCAGCGCCTCATACAGCTCCAGCAGCACGCGCAGCTCGTCGTCCGGGATGGAGCTTTGGCCTTGGCCCATTGTATGTGGTGGTATCTCTCGCTGATCTGTAACTGTGTGCGTGTTGATGCGGATGTGCTGGTGTGGTGCTAATGCTTCTCGTGCGCTTCTTTGTGTGGCTCAATTGCTCTGCCGCAGTCACATGCCGGCTGCTGTGGCGGTCAATGGAAATGGAGAGCCCTCTATTGAAAGCTGAGTGCTAAAGATAGATCATCATCATCGTTGGCTAACGCTTCCCATGCTCGCAGCTGCTTCATGCCCTTTGGAGGAGGGAAAGGGGAGAAAGTGATGAAACGGCTAGGGCTAGCACGAGTGTCGGTCCTTCAACGAGCAGCTCACTTGCAGAAGCGAAGGGCTCGTTTGGCGCGATGATGATAAGAGAGAGCAAGCACAATGTATGCAGAAGACACAATGGTGGATGGAGACACTTTACTCACATAGAGATGATGACGGTGGTGGTGATACGCGTGCCTGTTGCTTGTGCTTTTGCATGTGGCGTCTGGCTCGCCAAGACCTTCCCTCTTCCTGGTGGTGGTAATAGATAGCAGCGCCTGCTTCATTACGTGCTGCTGGCCTGTTGTGTTAGAACGTGAAGGCTTCTTCGTAGAACGACGTGACGCGCGTGGTGCGCGTAGCGACCTCAGTCGTGTACTCGATGCCGTTGGGTGTCGTGATCGTCGTCGTCGGGCGGAACTCCGGTGTCGGCGGCGGCGACGGCGTGTGGTTGCGTCTGTTGTTGTTGTTGCTACTGGTCGTCTGGTACAGCGGTGGCGGCGTGGGCGGCACCGGCATTGATGGAGACGCTGCGGGGGAATATGGATATGTCGAGGGGGATGCGGGTGGGACTGAGGATGAGAAAGACGAGTCCGTGGGCATGCCCACGATCGGCTTCTTCTTCCGCCGGTTCATGTTGTAGTTGATGATGCTATTCTGGTTGTCGTGCACCTGCGAGCGCGAGTTCTCGCCGCCCGAGAGCGCGTCGCGCCGGCCTCGCCGCGTCAGCACCGGATCCACTGGCACGACCTGTATTCTGGAATCACTGGGCTGCAGCGCGAGGAACTGCTCCGGGTACTGGCTCTGGTTGTTGCTGTTGTTGTGACTCTGTTGACTCTGGTTGTGCGGCGGTATGCTCCTGCTCTGCCACGAGTGGCTCGAGCCGGACCGCTTGAGCGCCGATGAGTTGCCCATGGCCGCCAGCGACGACGACGACGCCGAGCGGCGCAGCGACGACACGAGCTCGTTTACGTCAAAGGCGAACGCCGGCTGAAACTGCGGCTCGTCCGCGTTCACTGTGCCGCGTCCGCGTCGATTGCTGCCACCGCTGTCGGAGCGCTGTTGCCCGAAGATTGTGCGGTCACCGCCGCTGCTGTGGAACGACGCGTTCAGGTCCACATTTGGGTTGGTAATGCGGTGCTTGGACGAGGACGACATGAACGTCGTTGTGGACGGCCCCCACGTGGACGCGAAGGACGGCTGGTTGGACGACGACGACGCGGTCGAGCCTGAGGGCGACGCGATTGGGATCTCGTAAAAATTCGCACTGTGCGTGCTGCGCACGACCGCGGTCGCTCTCTCCATCACTCTCTCTCTCTCTCTCTCTCTTGTATGTTGTAGCTGATGGTCGTACAGCTGGTGGGGATACGTCCTGTGCTCGGGACGTTGGGTGGCGCACTCACGCTCACCTCAGCACTCTGCTTGGTCGAAGGAAGTCGCGCGTATGCGAGTGTGGTCAGTCAGTCAGTCGAACGAACTGATAAGGGAGCAACGCCAACAACGCCTGTCCTCTCCGTGTGGCTGCTGCTTGTTAATAGCGCTGGGCGTGTCGTCGTGAAGAGACGCGTGTTTGCTCCTGCTTCTTCCGCGCGCGTTCGACGGGCGTTCGTTCGGCCGTTGATACACAAATACACACTCTGAGAGATAGATGCACGTGACGTACGCGTAGATGTCGCCTTTTGCTACTACGTCTGCACGGCGATCGGCTTCTCTTGTATTGCGGCGCCAGGAAGCGAGGCCCGTCGGTGTGGCGGCGGCAGGCGCGGCGTCGCTGCGCTGCGTCCGTCCGGTTTGGCGATTGCACGACATGCCCCCGAGCTGACTGCATGTTTGTATGAGGGATTGTAATTGTACCCCCCCCCTCATCCTTTGAGTGAGAAAAAGAAGGGCCAGTGGAGGTGGGAACTGACTGTGTGAGTGAGAGTGAGTCCGCCCTCACGAATCGGAATGATACATAGTGAACGTAATATTAAAGTAGAATCACAGTCATGTAGCAAGGAAGGAAAAGGCACACTTTGTTGTGGAACTCCTGGATTACGAGGAGGTCTTTCATTATGTGCAGCGTTCTGGAATGGCAGCATAACAATGGGTTCTCGAATGGCAACATGGCAATGGTGGTGGGGAGTTCTATTCGGTTGTGGCGTGTGGCTCTTGATGTGGTCGTAAGTATGACCATTGGAAGGATAGGCGGAATGGCGCACGCATGGCCATTCATCCATTAGTGCGAGTTTACACCAAGGCATCGCCTGCCGCGAAGGAGGGACGGACGGACGGCGCTCATGCTCGTGTAGCTGGCTGGCTGGCTCTTCCAATCCCAATCCTATTCCCAAACTACAGACCTTGCTCTAACTACGACACGGTATCGTGGGAGAAATCTGATAAGAGTCCTTCGTTCGCTGTGGCTTATGGTATTCATCGGTTGTCAATGTGCTGGTTCTTGGAGGTGTGTGCCCTCGATTTTTAGGTTGCTCCCAATGCTGAAAGGCTCTGTGTATTGGATCACACTCTCCAGCGTTCAAGCCATTTCAAGGTACCAACCAGAGAACGTATTCGACGTGGGTAGTCAGCACCACGGTACCAACACGCCCGACATTTCTGCAGGTCTTGCTTGTTAAACCCATCGTGATACGTTCTCGGTGGAGGTGATTGATTACAGCAAGGTGGGGAGCATCGCCTGGATATACCAGCAATAACATGTGGTGAGCAGCATGGTTATCTGCAGTACGCCAAAGCTTCTTAGAAGCAAGCAGGTGCGTGTGAATCCAGCCTCGACTTCTCTGTCTACGAAGCTCGCTCCTATTGTCCACTGCTACTGTTAGCGAACACGCGCGCAATCTCGCCGTAGATCTGCTTGTAATGCACGCGATTGCGGATCGTCGTATGGTCACCCGGCACCATCGCCACGTAGCTGGGCACTGGAGCAGCTTCCAATGTGCTGCAGTCACGCTGGTTCGCGG
>JAADWP010000099.1:0-46127 GCA_023336215.1 Globisporangium iwayamae | reverse complement strand
TGCAGTACACTATTGCTGCGAACTCGTCCAGGGTCGGCCATTGGTAACCGGGTGTGAGGAAGTCTTGGAGCGTGGAGATGCCCTTGGCCGCTAGGCTGCGTCGTACCAGCGGCGCCGACGTCTCCCAGAGGGGGCGCGAGTTTAGCCCTGGCGTGGGGTTCTCATCACTCGCTTCCTGATGTTTGTATCGGTTGCTTTATCTTACGAAGATAAACCCCACACAGGCCGCTTTGCGGTACAGTCCGCGACAGTGGGTTGTGAACATGGGCACTTTTTCACGAATCGAAAAAACATATAATTCAACGCGAAAAGTGCATTATTATGGCCAATTAAAAGCGCGATATTTTCCACAAAGAAGTGAGAGTAAAAACGCTGTGGTTGAAATGCAATACAAAAATATCACTTGACAGAGTAACACATTGTGAGCATAAAATACCATCATCGAAAGATTCATCTCAACCATTCGTTTTGTTGCTCTCTGACTTTGGAAATAAGATTTTATGCTCCATAATCAGGGTGGTTAGCAGAATCAGTTTTAAATCCAAGGAAATGGTGCAAGGCTCCGAACTAGCGGTCGAAGAACGGAATAGCTTTTTACTCTTCGAGCTGCAGATTCGATCGTGCGAGCAACTACTGCTGAAACAATCTGTCGATGTGTGTACTAAGGTACTGTCAGCAGTGAAGAACCCCAAGACAAGAAATAAGCGCGGTGGTCAGTGCAAGACCAGCGAAAGAGACCGAAGGCACATCATTGGTCTTGTTGCAGCAGGCGGCTTGAGTGCATCGAAGGCAAAGGAAAAGCTCAATCTGTCTTGCAGCGTTCGCACCATTCACCGCGTGCTCAAGGACGTTGATTGGTCGGCGTACAAGAAGCGCCCGGCTGAACCAGCCTCTGAAGAAACGGCACAAGGACCAATGGGTGGTGTGGGCGGGCGACAGAGCGCTGTGGAACGACGGCGAGTGAACTACTGTCGTGTTCTCCGACGAAAAAGTGGAATTACGACGATCCAGATAACATCCAGTGCCAATGGGAGGGCATGCGGGTTCCAGTGCAGCCCAACGTTTGCCGGTGCTCAGGTGGTGGTTCGGTGATGGTGTGGACAGCGTTCTCGGGCCCATTCAAGACGGCGTTAAAGTCTCTGAGTGAGAAAATCGGCTCGGCAAAGTATACCGCGATGCTGCGTACACATCTGCAATCGTTCATGAACACGACAACGCGATTTTTAGTAGGACAACGTGCCATGCCACACCTCTCGTGAAACGAATGAGTGGCTTGCCAGTCGCAACATCAATGCTATTCTGTGACCAGCTTACTCCCTCGACTTAAATTCGATCGAAAACGTATGGGCATCGTGGCGCAGCACGTGCACGCCGATGAGAAGCAGCACAACTACCTCAACGATCTCTAGATTGCTGTCCAAACAGCATGATATGCAATCGCATCGCAACAAATGACTACACTTGTCCAATCGATGCGCCATCGTTGTGTCAAGATGATATAGCTTCAAGGAGGATATTTTTCGTATTAGAATGCCATTTGCAGCCTCCGTGTGCGTCTAAAACCATTCTTTCATTGCATTGAGATCCATGTTCACGAAATGTGACGCCTTCCTAAATTTGATTTGTTTCTATAAATGTGCTTACAAATCGATTTATTCAGTTGGATTTGGACAGCTATGATGATGTCTTTATTGACTACATTTTTGACTACATTTTTGTCTTTATCATGTCAAAAAACTGAAAAACTGATTCCGACTGGCGAAAATCGACTTTGTTCCCGACCGTTGTCAGCAAGACAAATACATCTGCAGCAATGCAAGTACTCGCGAATATTTATAGTAGTTGAGAATGCGCGTGATGGAGGAGTTTCGCCACGCATTCAGCTCTGTTTTGCTCCTGCTGGACAAGACAAGCGTCACCAACCTTCATCCGACTTGGAAGGGGAGGGGGGAGAACATGAGGCGATCACTGCCTCTACGAACTGGGAAGCTACCTATGCTGGCGGTGCTTGCGCTCTCCCTACTGCTAGCCTCTGAGCTCGTCGTGGGCTTTACATGCCCCAACTTCTGCTCCACGCGAGGCATGTGCCTCTCCCAGGGTATGTGCTCGTGTCCGAGCTCGTGGACGGGCGCGGATTGCTCCATCGCGCGCTGTCCACTAGGGCGCGCCTGGGCGGATCAAGTGGTCGGCACGGATGACGGACACAACCTCGCCGAGTGCTCGAATCGGGGCACGTGCAACACGGACTCGGGTGTCTGTGCGTGCGACACTGGGTTCACTGGCGCGGCATGCGAGCGAAGTAAGTAGAGTGCTGTTCTGTGTGTCTAGCGATAGTCGTTTATTACCCAAGACTGACTAGCACGATGAATGGATCGGGATAACTGAGCAGTGAGCTGCAATTGCAATGGCCACGGCCGGTGCACGTCGATGCGCCGATACGCGATGATCAAGGACCCGGGACTCGGCAACGCGTTCTCGTACGCGAACAACTGGGACAGCACCAAGATCTACGGCTGCGTGTGCGACCCGGGCTACTCGGGACCGTCCTGCACTGAGAGTACGCTTCACGCTATCCAGTCTACATACTCTGGTCGCAGCTTCAGAGCCTAACTTGTCTTCGTGTGGTGATCTCGTAGGAATATGTCCATTGGGGGACGACCCGCTCACGGGCACGATCCAGGACCCGTCGGGCATCCAACGCAATGAGAAGCAGCGCGTGAACTGCAAGGCCACGGTACAGAGTTCACCATGGCACCTTGGACTTGCATAGACACCCAGCTTCATTTGGCTCACACGAGTTGATACTTTCGCGACAGGGCGGAAGCTTCACGCTCACGTTCCGAGGCTACACGACCGATCCGATCCTCGCATCGGATTCAGTCTCGACTGTGCGCGCCAAACTCGTCGCGATGCCCTCGATCAACGCCGCGACGGTCACCTTCGGCGGCATCACAATTTTTGCCTGCACGGCGATCGGCAACGACATCAGTATCGAGTTCACCCAAAACTTTGGCAAGTACGTTCAAAGCCTCAGAGACATGAGCGATAGTGATTGGCTTGGTATGATCTCACTCACACACACTTCACAATGTGTACCTTGCTCAGTCTCCCGGACCTCTATGGCGATGGCTCAGCTCTGGCGCATAACGCACCGAACGTTCCGACGCTGACGTTCACGACCGTGGTGCAGGGCACGAAGGAGAACACGGAGTGCTCGCGCAGAGGCTTATGCGACCGCGCGAGCGGCATCTGCAGCTGCTACAACAACTACTTCTCGAGCAACGGGCTCGCGCAGATCGGCCAGCGTGGCGACTGCGGTTTCGTGAAGCTGACGGTGACGAGTTGCCCTGGCGAGATCGCCTGCAATGGCCAGGGCACATGTCGAGGCCCGCCAACGTACGACTGCATCTGCAACGAAGGCTTCACCGGTGGCGACTGCAACGAGCGTGAGTTCTGAATCTGAACATAGAAGCCTTTGAGGTTGGATCAGGTTTCTAACGCCAGTGGCTTACTACAGGAGAGTGTCCGAAGGGCAAGGCGTGGTTTGATTTGCCCATTGCCGACGACGTCGCACACCAGCTCGTCGAGTGCTCAAACGCGGGCGTGTGTGACCGGCTTAAGGGCGACTGCATCTGCCTGAGCGGCTTCACTGGCGCCGCATGCAACCGAAGTGAGTCTGACTGAGTTTGAGCTGTGAACCTGGGTAGGTTGAGGCGAAGTCTCGACGCTAATGCTGTATTTGATATTGGTAGTGAACTGCCCAAACGATTGCAGTGGCCACGGTACATGCTACACGATGGATGAGCTGGGCAAGCGAGCGATGCTCAACGGCGAGCTCATGAGCTACACGTACGGTGCCGTGCCCAACAAGAAAGAGGTGCGATTCACAGTGTCTCATTTCAATTCTTCACCATAGACTTGGCTCTGACCTTTCTGTGGTACCAACAGACCTGGGACTACGATATGCTGCAAGGCTGTCTCTGCAGTCCTGGTTGGGAAGGTCACGACTGCGCCAAACAGTCCTGTCCCACTGGCGACGACCCCATGACCGTGTACAACGCCGACGGCAGCTTGCAGGACAACGAGGTCCAGGAGCTCATTTGCATCGGCACGTCGGGTTTCTTCAGCCTCAAGTTCCGCGAGGCCGCCACAGTTCAACTCCCGTTCTCCGTCACTCTCACGAACCTTCGCACCGCGCTCTCGAGTCTCCCAACGATTGGCGACGTTGCCGTGAGCTTCAGCAATGGCGTCTCAGCGTGTACGCCTACGGGCACGAACGTCATTCGCGTCGAGTTCCTCACCGACTTTGGGGACTTGCCCCCACTGCGCTGGATCATCGACGGCGCGCTCAGCATGGCGATCAACACGGACGGAATGGGGAAATCGAGGCGCGGCACCAAGGAGAA
This sequence comes from Globisporangium iwayamae, assembly GCA_023336215.1. Taxonomy (NCBI): domain Eukaryota; phylum Oomycota; class Peronosporomycetes; order Pythiales; family Pythiaceae; genus Globisporangium; species Globisporangium iwayamae. The sequence continues at coordinate 41,721 of JAADWP010000099.1, read as the reverse complement.
CGCCGTGTGCTCGAACCGCGGCCTGTGCAACTATGCCACGGGCATTTGCCGGTGCGCCTTCGGGTTCACGAGCAGCGACGGCAACGGGAAGGAGGGCGACCGCGGCGACTGCGGCTTCAAGGACCTCATCTACCTCAACTCGGCTGGCAAGGTCGCCAATGAGATCTAAGCCATGCGTGTGTGGTCACTTTCTATCAGACAATAATGATGTACAATCTCCACACTGTAAACGACTGGAGGTCAATCAATTGCTGCGAATGTGTTTGTGGCTGCTTGAACTAGGAGCTACGGTTGTCTTGGCTGAGGGAGGAGCTTTGGCCCTGGTTTACCGCACCTTTCGTTCGAGACTGGAAGCTGTCGCTTTACGGTGTCCGGATCGAAGGCGCTCGCAAAGAAGCTCAGGTGACCGCTGGAGTGCGTGAGGCTCATGATGTGCCTCGGGTTCATCGACAGCATACCGGTGAATGGCGTTCAGGTGCTTCTCGTTGTCCTTGTAGGGCGTAAGGAAGCCCGAGAGCACGAGCGCCTCGGCAATCCGGTGCGCTTGCTCGCGGGTCTCGGGTGGAACAGGTGTGGCTGCCGTTGCGGTGGTCGATGATGGTGGTGCCGTCGAAGCAGCTGAGACTAGTGCAGGTGCAACAGCCTCAGCTGGTGTCTCTACTGGAGCAGCTTCAGTCGCTTGCGGCGCTTCAGCAGCAGCCACAGGCGCGGTCTCAATGACTCAGCGGTTTCAGCCGACACGGAGGCTTCAACAGGAGGGTCGTCGCGCGCCTGGAGCCACACGATGATAGCCTCCACGAGCGCCTTGCCCTTGACGCTGTAGACGTTGTCCTTGGTTGAGAGTGGCGGTCTAGCCAGCCCAGTCTGACGGGTAATACATGAAGTATGAGATGAGGATCTTAAAGAGTGCGCAATTCGAAGTCGTCAATTTCTTTGCGAACGCTTTGGGAACGCTTCAATTTTTATTGAGGAAGCTATCAAAATTCATAGATGACAGTTGGGAGATCTTGAAGGTCGTTGCTCATGTCTCAGACGGTTTATAGACTATCTCCACCCGTGTTACCAGAGGCTGGTGCCGAACTATTCTAACTGTATTGCCCAGTCTGACATCGAGGCTGATTTTTTCGGACACCATGGAGATGCTCGTAGACAAAGAAAGTTGGCGAGTCTTCAGCGTTAGGTTGACGTCCTCCTCGCCTCCTCGCTCTTGGCCTCAGCTTTTTTTCTATACTCCTTGTCTAAAAGCTAGGAGAACCACCCTACTCTTACTCATCAACTGCCAGAACCTTTCCGAACTTCCTTCAGATAGCCCCGTTACCTCGGACGTCTTCCGAGGGTGATGTGGGCCGAGACCTCGCTGCTCGTCCATTCCGTTGGTCCTCTCTCTCTCATTCGCGCTTTTGCCACACACTGAGAACAAGGAGATCAAGAAGCACCAACAACACCACCAACACCACTGCAACGATGGAGCACCCAGCAGCAGTGATGGCGCGCATGACGGGGGTCACCCCCACGGATGGCGACTCGAAGAAGAGCGGCGGAATCTCGGCCATGGTCGGCCAGGTGATGCCCGCGGTAGCTAACACGATGTCACGCATGACGGGCCTCACGCCGCCAGTGCAGGACTCGACGAGCGTAATTACGTCGGCGTTCGGTCACCCGCTGCCCAGCGTCACGCATGCCCTGCAGATCGACGGCCGCCCCGTGTCCTCGGACTCGACGCTCTTTGAGAAGCAGCAGACGTTCAACCGCGCCAAGACCCTCGAGCGCATGGTGCACCCGGCCGGCTCGGGCGCCTTCGGCTACTTTGAAGTCACGCACGACCTGACCAAGTTCACGAAGGCCAAGTTCCTGAACAAGGTCGGCAAACAGACGCCCGTGTTCACGCGCTTCAGTACCGTGACGTTCGGCAGGGAGTTCCCGGACTCAGGCCGCAACCCGCGCGGCTTTGCGGTCAAGTACTACACAGAGGACGGCAACTACGACATTGTCGGCCTCAACTGGCCGATCTTCTTCGTGCGCGACCCGATGAAAGGTCCCGATGTGATCCGCTCGCAGCAGCGCAACCCGGAGAACTTCCTGCTGAACCTCGAGGCCACGATCGACTTCCTGGCCGCAAACCCCGAGTCGATGCACGCCGGCGCGATGTTCTTCTCGGACTCGGCGACGCCTGTGGGCTGGCGCTTCATGGATGGCTTTGGCTGCCACACGTTCAAGTGGGTGAACGCGAACAACGAGTACGTGTACGTCAAGTACCACTACGTGCCCGAAGTCGGCAAGAAGAACTTCACGTTCGAGCAGGCACAGAAGATGTGCGGCATGGACCCGGACTTCGCCAAGCGTGACCTCTGGGAGCACATCCACAACGGCAACGAGGCCAAGTGGACCGTACACGTGCAGATCATGACCGAGGAGGAGTCCAAGAAGACCTCGTACGACCCGTTTGATGTGACTAAGGTCTGGTCGCACCACGACTTCCCACTGCATCAGCTCGGTATGCTTGTGCTCAACAAGAACCCAGAGAACTACCACCGCGACGTCGAGCAGGCGGCGTTCAGTCCGGGCAACCTGGTGCCAGGTATCGAGCCGAGTCCGGACCTACTGCTCAATTGGCGCATGTTCTTCTACCGTGACGCGCAGTACCACCGCCTGGGTGTGAACCACCACCAAATTCCGGTCAACTGTCCGTTCATGGCCAAGTTCTGCAGCCCGCAGAGTCGCGATGGCCTCGGGCGTGCGGACTCAAACGGTGTTGGCTTATGCCCGTACGCGGCGACACGTGAATCGAACCGTCAGAAGACCTCGCCGGACGCGGACTATCTCGCAGTGAACATGGTCGGTACACTTTCACGCGGCCCGTCGAGCCGCCACGAGGGTCAAGACTCGGAGTACGACCAGGTGCGCGAGTTCTACACGACGTCGCTGGACGACGGTGGCCGCGCGAACTTGCACCGCAACACGGCATACTTCCTGCGCTTCTGCCGCGCCGAGGTCAAGGACGCGTACCTGGCGCAGCTGGACATTATTAACAAGGAATACCGTGCGGGCGTCGAGGCGGCGATCGCGGAGATTGGTCCAGCGCCCAACGCCAGCGACATCTACAAGGAGGTTGTAAGCGCTTAGGCACGTTGAGAGGGGCGGTGACGACGTCTGAGCGCGTGAGCTCTCTCTTTTTCCGTGTTTCATGTCTTTCTCAGAGGCGTTCGCTTTTGATGAGGGTCTTCGAAGCTACATGAGTCGCAGGTATCGCTTTGCGATGCCTTGCATGGTAACAACAACACACTAATTGACGTTTACACTGGCAAGTATTGACTAAGCCTAAAGTGCCTTGTCCATTTGTCGTAGTGAGCACTGGCGTAAGTTGAGAGAAGGTGGAGCTATCAGACTCTGAGATCTATCGTTTCTCCCAACTTCCATGCAAACGGCAAAATGCTTACGCTGGGAGAAAAGAGCGCAAAAAGAGCCGCACTGCACCCTTGCCGAGGCGCTGCTCTCGCCCTTCTCGAGGGCTTTCAGTAGTTTGATTCCAAAGCAATCGGTAAGTGAGTGATGAAATGAGTATCGCAAAAACACGAGAATCGAAACGAGGGCTGCACAGCGAGCACGATGGACAATGCTGTCGCAAGGAGAACTTTGACCTGGTGTTATGGCTGCACTCGCATCGCAATGAGGGCTGGACGAGTCAGGCTGTGGAAATTGCGATTTGGTTCCAGCATCTTGAGATTTCCCAGTGGTGATGTGAGGCGTATCCAGAGAAAGTCAACGTGAACGCGCTGAAGAGGATTTCGCGATTAAGTGACGTGTACATCCTTGAGCACATCCAGCTCGCTCCATGGAGAAGAGAACGAGTTCAGTGCAATGGAACGCATTGGTGCGCTGAAACACGCGTGACAGCCATATACATCCCTCATTAGCATCCGTTCACCACAATAAGAATTCTACTAGCTGTTAGTGTTGGTAATGGATGAAGAGCCACTACTTGGTCCATTGGTGCGTCATCGTCTCTTTATCTGATCAACCAAAATGTCGATGCACACGTCTTCATCGTACCGAGATCTGGATAGAAATGCTTCGTAGAGCCACTGGAAGAGTTCAACGTGGTGATGAGCAGCCGCTTGATACGACGCATGACTCGTGCAACCCTCCTTGTGATCCACAACACCAGCTCGAAGTCATTGCTTTCTGCAGCGCCGTCCATCGCTCGGGTGGTAGAGCTTTCGGAGCGGTTCTCATGGAGCCACACCATGAACTCCAAGTGGTTTCCCTTAGCAGCGACATTCATGGTATTTGCATTAAAGAACGCACCAAGGTCGTTCTCGTGGAGCCACCTGACGGCATCCAAGCGTCCAGATGTCACAACCATTCTCAGCAACGATTGTGTGCATCCCTCAGTATGATTCGCGTGCAGCCACTCGACAACGTGCAGGTGGTTGTTGCCAGCATCACAGTCCGCTGCCATCCTGATGCACCCCTCCACTCGGTGCTCGCGCAGCCACTTGACAATTTCTAGATGACTGAAGTTTGCAGTACAATCCATCGTGTCTGTGGAGCAGCCCTCGGAGCGATTCTCGTGAAGTCACTGGACGACCTCCAGATGGCCTTAACTCGTAGCGTTGTTCATTGCGCCAGTCGTACAGACGTCGTTGCGATTCGTGTGGAACCATTTCACCATCTTCAAGTGTCCATGGAAGGCTGCAAAGGTTATTGCGGAGGTAGTCTCAGTCGTGCCTGGAAGTGAGTGGAACCACTTCACCATGCCAAGGCTCCCGCTCTTTGCCGCTGGACCATCTCCAAGTTGGTGTTCTGGATCGCGTGGACGAGTCCCTTGGTGGAGAGGCACGCTTGGTAGTGCACGTTCATATCGGCGGTCTTGTGGCTGGTGAGACGCGGCAGTAGCGACATGAGGTCATGGTCACAGCCTCGTGGGATGGTCCAGTATGGTGCGCAGCCATCGTCCATAAGTGCGCTGATGGTCGCGACAGCGTGCGGCAGTGACCCGACCTGGCGTCTTGCGCTCATGTGCTCTCCTTGCAGGGCTGCACCTCGCTGGCCAAGACCAACGGTGGCGATCACGCCCGTGAGAAGAGGAAGAAGTGCTGCTGGAAACTGAACTGATAGCGGTGCCAGAGCCTATGCTGCTAGAGTGGTGATGTTCTTCTACTGCGTCGAATTAGTCGTGGAGCTCTCATTGTCTTGGTTTGTTGTCGTGACTATCGCTTACGAGATCCGCCGAACCGTCTTGCGCGAGGTCAAAGAAAGCCCTCCATGCCTCGACCAGCACTCGCATCGGTGGATTCTACCGAGGATTGAAGACAGCAGCAGGCTACCTGAGTAAGGCTTTGTTCAGACGTCATTGTCTGCGGCTCTCGACTTGATCTTCTCAATGTGCTGGATTGGGCTCAAGCCATTACGTGCGCAACCTTTATCGCTAAGGAAGAACCAGCCCAACAAGTCACAAACAACATCTTCACCTCCGCCCGTCTCAAGTTTTCGTTGCCGCGCGTTGGCTGCGGACGATCACCTTGATCACTGTTCATGCGCTTTATTTACAACTTTAGTACTTTGCTTTAATTTCGCAGTCGAGTCAGGAAGGAACTTGAATAAAAGACACACACTTACATCGAGATGTAGAAATCCCTCGGTCGCTCGTTAGGGAATGGTCGCATCCGCTTCTTCATGCACCTTGCTCATAAATCAGAGTTCCTCCATGATAGGCTCACTGGATGGAAAGACCCGTCACCTAGAAGGTCTCATCTTCAGGTCGAATATTCTTGAGACTCATCAATTCTTCTTCGCGTGACTGCAGAATCTGTCGCAACTGTCTATTCTCCAGCTCGAGCTCCTCGATCTTGCTCATGCGTGTTTCCTGCTCGGCCTCCGCGATCTCCAGACCGCGCACAAACTCCTTCAGGAGCTCTTTCTGAGGCTGGATCTCTTCGTTCGGGCGCAGACTCCATCGCCCTGCGCGCTGGTCCATTCGGATCAGTTCGTCCAAGTATTTTGACTTCAGCATCGTCGTCAGTGAAGCACGCTGCTGTTGCTGCTGCTGCGATGTCCCTGGACCGAACGTCCGCGATGCTGCTCGGTCTTCATCCTCTGGCTCTTCTTCGATGATATCTTTTGGCTCAAAGTCGCCGCCATCTGTCGTTGGGAGCGACGATGAAGAAGACAGAGGCAACGTCTTAGTGCTTGCTCGACTGCCGCCACTTCCTATCAGTGTGCGGTTCGAGTTCGATCGACTGTTCCCACCTTCTTCGTCGTACTCGTCGTCATCCTCGTCTTCGTTGTTGTCATCATCCTGTGCTGCTGCTGGCACGACCTGTTCAGCTTCTGTTTGGATCTCGGGAGGACGAGGACGATCGTGCATCTGACGACTGCTGCTGGTACTCGTGCTCCCTGTCGAGATGGGTGGAGTTACAACAGCGCTTGAAGCGTCGTTGATTTGCTGGGCACCGGAGTTCAAGATCACGCGGTTAATGTTGTTGATCGCGAACTTGAGCTCCATCTGGCGCTCTTCAATCGTCGAGAGGTTCACATTCGCTTGCGTTGCACCTTTTGGACCAAAGCTTGCGCTCGACTTCCGCTTCTGCAGAGTGTCGAGCTGCTCCTCGAGCTCTCGAATTCGTGCGCGGTATTTACGCAGAAGCACCGATTCGCCATTCGTTTCATTCACTGAAGCTCGATTCCGAAGTCTTCGCGCGCGACTTGCAAACTTGAGCGTGTTGTGTGTTTCAGCCAAACATTCGACTGACGGCGCGACGGTACAAATGACTGCGATCTGCGCTTGACCGCCCAACGATGGCTGCAAGATCCGTGTCAGCTTTGAGTTGCGATACGGCAGGTGGGTCGCCGAGTGCTGTTGTCTGGCCGACGTATATTTGCTGCCCTGGCGCTCGCGGCTCAGTTTCCAGATGATGTGGCCGAGCGTCAGAAGGCTACGGTTGATGTACTTGCCCTCTTCCAAGTGTTGTCCAGTTGTGTTTGCAAGTCGCACACCCTCTGAGCCTGCGAGGTCAATGAGGTTCAGCGTCGCAGACCGGACTTGAGCGTTCGGGCTTGACGAGCGGTCTCGCGTGCGCTTGGTCTGGCTCTCGATGACCTGCACAAGAACAAAGAGATCAAATTGAGACTCAACATTGTGACAATGCGAATAGTGATATATATGATTGTGCGTACCATTCTGAAGATGACGTGTGATCGCGACGACTGGTCGTTCGACTCAGTCGTCGCCATGTGACGATGCAGATTACCGACTTCGACAAGCGAGAGCACGTGCTCCATGGTCACGACAATCTCTTCTCGTAGTCCCTTTATGATCACGTCCTTGACTGCTGCCGAGTCCCGCGAGTTGCCGCTGCCACTACTGTTCATATTATTGCCGCCGCTGCTACTGTTGGAGTTGCGGCTGACGTCAAAGATCTTGACTTCTGACTTGGCACCGGCCGCAAGCAGGTCGTAGATGCGCTCATTGTAGATCTCCAAGTACGAGAAGCGCAGCAGAAACTCCATCTCCGGATGGCGCGCAATGTGGCTGAAAATGTCCTTGACACTCAGGTGCACGATGCCCGAGTCGTTCTTGCTTCCCTGTAACATCACAGACACAAACAATTAAGCCATTTATCCTTCTTCAGCACGGCTTGTACTTGGCATTACTAAACGGACCTGCATGGTGTACGTCTTGCCCGTTCCAGTCTGTCCATAGAGGAATACCGACGAGTGATAGCCCTCCATCGCCGCCGAGATCGCATCCTGGTACATACATAGTAACACACAAAGATAAGGTGAGCCATTCATTCGTCGTCTGCATGTATGCCTATGGATACGGGGAAAAAGTGGGACTCCCAATTAAGTCATCGGCGCTCTCGCTCACTCATGATCGCTTACGTGTAGACAAACCCATATAATCACACACACACACATACACAGCTATACAAAGACACTAAACTCACCTTAATGGTCTCGTCATACACGGTCTGTGTGCGGCTCGCGGGCGGGTAGAGGTAGTCGAATGAGTAGGACGACGGCAGGTTCGCGGCGTCTGGGTGGTGCGCTGCAGACCCGGCGCTCGAGCTCGTCGTGGAACCGCCGCTCTTCTTCTCAGCCACTAGCCGCCGCTGCGGAATCTGCGCGGGAAAGATCTGCTGGTAGATCGTATTCTCGTGCCTATCCACGTTCCATGCATGCAATTACTTAGACGTCCGTTCGTTCACACAAGCAACTCCATCGTAACGCGTAGCTCTTCCATAATGTAAAACTCACCATGTCCACGCGGCCTTGCCCCCGGCCTTGACGGCCTCGTTCTTGGTGAACGGCCGAATGCGCACGCAGACCTTGATGCGCTTGTCGCGCGCGGCCACCACCGACGCGGGCGCCATCGTCAGTCGCGTCACCTGCTGCGTCTGCTGGCGAATAAAGTCAACTAACGAACTGCGTGAGGTCGTTTGTGTGCGTGTGCGTGTGAGTGTGAGTGCGGGGTTGCCCTGTTGTGACTTGATTAAAGTATGGTGGCGTTTGGGACCACACCCACGGGGGAGGGCAAAAACAAAGAGAAAGCGCGGAAGAATCATTTCATGTGGTCCACATACACACGTGCCAAAAGTGGGTGAGATGGTGTTTTCTGTAGCCAAAAAGATCACAGTGACAATTCAAGGCGATCGAGAGGACAACCCGGTTGATCGACAACGCTGGGCTGACTGATTGATGGTGAGAAGCACTTCCTTGCATGGACGACAGTGTGGACAGCTGCGCGAAGACTGCGTCACAAGTCGATGCTACCTTCTTGTGTGTGGTTATGGGCTGAGGCAGTCTGCACGATAATGAAATCTGCTTGGATAGCGAATGACACTTCTTGCGGCGAAAGCAACTTCAACTTCTAGGGAAGCTGTGTTGTTGGAAATTGTTGCGTTGCCAGTATATGTGTATAGTTCCTGCTATAGAGAGATACAATAGCAACTGACTGTACCTTCGTCGCATCTCTCTCTCTCTCTCTCTTTTTCTACGTCTCCTCCTTTTAGTTGTCTCTCTATCCTTTCGAGGCAGAGAAGTGGACCCGAGGACTCGCAAAAAAAGGATCATTGGCGAAGAGCAACTGCACTTTGCCTGAGCTGAGCCGTCTAAGGAATGTTGGAGATTATGCGATGTGTTAAAGGAGAGCTACAAACAGAGATAGCCGCACGCACGCACCGTGTGTTGTAATAGAGAATGTTCCCCTGATTGCCGCGCACGGCCATGAAAAAAACATTGCTCGCAACGTGACAACCGTTGTGCTGTGATTCGCTCATGGTTTGTTTTGTTTGGAAAAAATGAGTTACACCTTGTTTCAGGACGAACCTCACCGTACTTTGACATACTAGCATATTTTAGACTTTTGAACACTTGAAGAAAATAATAAAAGCGACGCTGGACATTTTAGAAAAGCGAACTTCAAAAAACGTGGAAAGAATGAATGGATACTTCGCACCCTTTCAAGCATCGTTGGCTGTTGTTGACGCCATTGCTGCCTTGCAAGTACTATACGGTGTGCAACGCGCTGGTCACACGCTCTTGGCATGCTTTCCATCGCTGCTATTGTATGTGCGCCGCTCTCTCGATCTGCGTCGTCACTATCATAATGTAGGACGATTTCGACGTTTTCGCATGAAGTCAGCACTGTATCCATTCCAAACGGCATGGATAACCACAACTCGCTGAATTATGAGGGGCTGGTTAAGGATTTAGCGAGTTACTATCTAGTCAAATATGTCTGGAAATTCTTCAAAAAACGAAGAGGTTGACCAAGCTTGGTGCTTGGAAATACGCGCAGCGCGAACGCTCTGTGTATCGTAGATTTGAGGCACATTTTGCTAAAAGCATGCAGGGTATGCCGCTGCTTCCCGCCTCAACGGTCAAATTGAGACGCCGACAAATATTTTCGGGCTGCCAACATGTCGAGACTCATTCCACCGACGCACGTGATGCAATTGTAATACAGGTGTGTCGTTGGGCTGATTCGATAGGTCACTACTACTCAACCAGCTTTTTAGATGTGCTGTAAATTGCAGCGCGTCTGCCTTTCGACGCTGTCAATCGCATGCTGATAGTCAACAGTGTTTACCCGTGCTTTTCGAGCTCAGTCCATTCTGTAAAGGTTGAAGTCCAAATTTGGTCAAAAATGTAAAAAATGAAAGCTCCAGTTTTGCACGCACGCCAACACAAACACAACAATTGCAATCCGTCCATCCATCATGGCGTGTCTGCTGCTGTCGTCTGCTGCGCGCAGATCCGCTCGCGTCGCGACGCCCCAGCTGCACCTGCTTCAGCAGCGTGCGCTCTTCTCCACGCAGCAGACCCGCGAGATGAAGATCATCGAGAGCGTCGCCGAGTTCCACGCCGCGCGCAGGCAACTCCCGTCGAGCGCAAGCATCGGGCTTGTGCCCACCATGGGGGTGAGTGAGACAAGCACGGGCTGAAACGTTGGTATGTTGCTCTGATCCTCGTTGGTGCTGACGTGCTGTGGATGATGCGCTATGTACTGTAGGGCTTACACGAAGGCCACCTCTCTTTGGTGCGTGAGGCGCGCAGCAAGTGCGACGTCGTGGCCGCGAGTATATTTGTGAACCCGACGCAGTTCGGGCCGAACGAGGACTTCTCCAAGTACCCGCGCACGTTCGAGAGTGACGTGGCACTGCTGAAGCGTGAGGGCGTGGATCTCCTGCTCTTCCCGTCGGCCGACGACATGTACTCAAAGAACTACCGGTGCTTCGTCACGCCCGAGGGCTTCGACGACCTGCCAGAGGGTATCTGTCGCCCCGGTCACTTCCGCGGCGTCGCGACTGTCGTCTCCAAGCTCTTCAACATCGTGCGCCCCACGCACGCGTTCTTCGGACAGAAAGACGCGGCGCAGTGCGTGCTCATTAAGCGTCTCGTGGAAGACCTGAGTATGGATATCAACATTGAAGTGGTGAACGTGTGCCGCGAGCAAGACGGACTCGCGATGTCCACGCGCAACCAGTACCTCGCGCCTGACGAGCGCAAGGCTGCGAGTGTTGTCTACCGCGGTCTTGTACGTGCGCGAGACCTGTACCAGTCCAAGAAGCAGAAGAGTGCAACCACTGAGGTCGACGCAGAGCTACTGCGCGCTGCCATCCGCGACGAGTACGAGCACGAGCCGTTTGTGAACGAGATCCAGTACATCTCAGTCGGATCGACGCAAACGATGGACGAGCTTTCGGCGGTGAACCCAAGCGAAGGAGCCGTCTTGTCTGTTGCGGTCAAGCTGGGCAAGTGTCGCCTCATTGACACGATGACCATTTAATAGACGACGAATGAAAAAAATGCAGACACACACAGAGAATAATAAAGAAACGCAAGCAAGCTGAATTAAATCGACGGCCCAAAACGAAATTTCTCAGCCCTTAAAGCGCTTTGAAGATCCATTCAGCTCGTCGTGGGTGCTGGTGCTTGGACGCTTGGATTGCTGGTTCAGAAGAGACTCATCGACGTCAGCCCAATTAATGTCATCCAGTCCGTCATCGATCAAATCGTGGACAGGAGGGGGTTTCTGTTTGAGAAGCAAGTAGATCAAAGTCAGCACTTCGAAACATATCCTGGTGCTTGCGGCTAAAGCAGACGAGGTGTTGATGACAAACCTGGGCCGGCGTTTTCTCCCGGAAGAATGGCGAAGCATGTGGCGTCTCAAGCATTTCGAAGCCATTCAGCGAGTCGTCGATTACTTCAGCGGAGTCAACCTGGCCTCCCGAGGCAGCTGGCGCAGGGGTCAGTTTGTGCTAGTATTTGCAAAATTAGTTTGGTTAGTACGATCATACCAACCGCAATTACTTCGAGCGTGTCAGCGAGAGTACCTTGCTCAAGTACGATTTCACGATCTCAATGATCGCGTCACCATACTTTTTCACACGAATGCGACCCACGCCATCGATGCCAGACAACTCGGCACTCGTGACGGGAACAGCATTCGCGATGGCAGCAATACCCGACGTTGGCAAAATATGATACGGCATGACGTTGAAGTTATCGCAAACGCTTGCTCGCCAATCCTTGAGTAACTGCGCCAGCGCTTCGACGTGGCTTTCGGGAATTCTGGGTGAACAAAGCAATCCACATAAGTCAGGACCACAATGTACCACCACAAAAACGCTCGTACAAATCACAGACGTACCGTCCCGCAGACTTGGCAATTGGGATGAGAGGATACTGGTTCGACGGTGGAATGATCTCGACAACATCGTCGAAGTCGTCGCTCAGGTCCTCGACATTATCCTTCGCCGACACCTTCTTTTTCTTCTCGCGCGGTACCTTAGGTTTACTTTCTTTCGCCTTCTCTTGTGCTTTCGGCGCTTTCTGTGCTTTCTTCTTTGCAGCTTTTGTGGTCTCCGACGGAGTGCTCGTGTGCGACATTGCCCTCGCCTTGTATCGAGTCTTGATCACAAGACAGACTCTTTCGCCACGATGGAGGTGATTTGCGTGCTCGCCAAGTGCCAGGAACGTGGTTGTAAAACCCATCTTATTCGACTTGTCCTGAAAGGAATAAAGAACAACAGAGTTAGACTTGGTCAGAGTCATTGACAGACAATGAACAGTAAACCCAAGCGAAGACTTACAACTTCGCGGAGATACTGCCGAAGCACCATGTGGTACAAAATGCGCTCCACTTCACTGCGCTCGTACTTCCCTTTGCCCGCGCCGAACCCAGGTAGCTGAGAGAATTGGTCCTTTTTCCACTCTTTCCCTTTGACGATTTGACCCAAGTACACCTGGGAAATCTGGACAAGAGTGCTCGATTCGTTATCTGCTTGGAGCGCTTTGACTGTATGACAGAAAAGGAATTGTGAGTGTTTGACTGACTGAAGTTTTATTCCAAGGAAAACTAGCTTACCCATGTTCATCAAGACCAAGCAATCTTGCGTGACATCGGTTTTGTCAAACACCAGTCCGAGCGCTCGGTTCTTGCAGTTGTCGCATGTTTCTCTGCATTCCTCGCTGGAGAAGTGCTCACCGAAGTACTCCAGCAGGGATGTTCGTCGGCACTCTACTTGATTCTCGCAAAACTCGGTCATCCGCCGCAAATGCTGAAGGTGAACGTTTCGATGCTGCATGTTCTCTCGGTCTTTTGTGATCAGCTTGCGGCGCCTCGACTATTTGAAATTGGTAAAAACGAAAATGTCAGGAACCGAGCATAGGTACCCATCATCAGCAACAAAGCTCACCAGGTCTGGAAAGGAGTAGTAGAGGATGCAGTTTGCCACGTCGCCATCCCTTCCTGCTCGTCCAGCTTCCTGCAATTCACCATCACAAACATTCAAGCTCAACATCACGACCACATACGACAAACATAATGCAGAACGTACCTGGTAGTAGTGGGTCACTGATTGAGGAATTGTGTGATGGATGACGTAGCGGACGTCAGGCTTGTTGATCCCCATTCCAAAGGCGACAGTGGCGACGATGAGCTTAATTTTCCCTTTGCTCCACTCGTGATGCCGAAATGCTCGATCTTCCGACTCCAATCCTGCGTGATAAAACGAGATTTGTTGCGCCTTTCGGGTGCCTTCGAAGCCGAGTGCCTTGATCAGTTTCTCCGCCGTTTGCTCACAGTCCTTCTTTGACAAACTGTCAAGATCAAATACACAAATGGTTCAGGTCAGTCGTTTCGTTAAAGAAAGGCGAGTCAAGACGACCTACGTACCAGTAGATGATCCCAGAGTCGTCAACGTGCTTGCGCACATAGTCCGCAATCTCGTCCATGAACTTTCCCGTTTTCTTTCGCACGTCGTAGGTGAGGTTTGGTCTGGCAAAACAAACAAAAAGCACACGTCAGGGTCTAGGACTGTCAACACAAAACACATGAACAAAGGTCACCTGTTGAAGCTTGATCTGGTTGTGAATGGATTCAACAGCTTCAGATTTCGCGCAATGTCACTCTCCGTCTGGTTGTTTGCTGTTGCGGTCAACGCCATGATTGGCACCTACAGGTTGTGGTGATGATGACTTAGTGAGTTCTATGGTACATCCGTCATTCGCTCAGGTAGCGAAGAGTTTGCATCACTTACCGTCGGGAACTTGTTGCGCAGTTGACCAAGATTCATGTAGTCTTTTCGGAAGTCGTGGCCCCACTGACTGATGCAATGCGCCTCATCGATGACAAATCGAGCCAGCAGACCTCGCTTTTGCAGTGACTCAAAGATATTGTTCAGTGAATTGCTGGACGCGATCTTCTCCGGAGTCACATAAAGCAGCTTGATTCGAATTCGGCTGGAGAAGAGTTCAGAGATAATCGGCTTTTGCTCTGTCTCGTAGTCTTGCTCACCGTTCAAGTGGGCAACACCAACATCCAACGCTTGGAGCTGCTGAACTTGATCTTGAATGAGCGAGACAAGCGGGGAGATGACGATTGTGACGCCATCGTCAACGCATGCTGGTAGCTGGTAACACAGACTTTTGCCGCCACCGGTCGGCATCAAGACGAACACGTCGCGGCCAGAAAAAGACTCCATGACGACGCGTTCTTGACCAGGGCGAAATGCGTTGTGACCAAAGACATCCCGCAGTACTCGCTTTGCACGTTGCAGCTTTGCAGTAACTCGTGGATCGCTAGAGACACACGGCTGCTCTGGTGCCACAACCGGTTTCGTGTATGTTGAGGCGGCGCGAGATGAGTCTTGGCCGGATTCAAACCCTTTTGCCCATGAATGAAATCCGCAGTTGGTGCACTTGTTGTAGATTCTCTTCGCATTCGCACCGTGCTGGACTTGAGCCTCGGTGGTCAGTAGACCGCACGAGCACATTGGATTCGATGAGTCCTCTCCGTTTGGTGTGGGCGACACAACTGACGAAGGCGTGAGATAACGAGACTTTTCGGGTTGGAACGATGACGGGCGACTCTGCTCTGGTAGCGTCGAATTTGTAGAATTGCACTCTCGATACTGACGACTGAGAGACTCAAGCTTCTGCTCCAACTGATCTCGCTTGCGTTGCAGCTCGTACGGGATGTCACCTTCCAACGACGCGTCGTCGCACTCATCTCGTACATCCCGGAGAACTTTTCGCGTCTCTTTAATAGATTGACGAAGGGCTTCTGCTCTCTGTGCTGAACTTGCTGCTCCGCCATCTGGTTCATTGATTGTCGCGGTTGGAATATTTTGAGAGACATACTGCTGCTCTAGTTGCCGAGCTGGGAAGTCACTGTACACGCTAGATGGACGCGGTTGCTTCTGCTGTCGATGACTTGCAACCAGTGCATCCACATCAATTTCATCGAACACATCCACGTCGTTCATGTCAGTGTAGGAGGGTGCTGGCTGATTATGCGCGCTGCTCGACTCGTACGAGCGATCTCGTGACTCCTACACAGCAAGAAGAAATAAATGAGCTCACGCGCTGCTAGGCATGCAGCATGCAGGAAGAGGAGTACACAGAGTATCTCTTCGAAAGCATGCTTGAACGATCTACTTACATTGTAACTGTTCGTGGAGGCAGTGTGGGTTGATCGTGAAGGCGGTCCACTGGAATTGCTGTGGGTAAGGTCCACGAAATCGCGCTGATAGCTGCTCTCACCACTGCTTATATTGGATGCAGGAATCGAGCACACTGCTGGAGTTCCAGCTCCACCCATCCCATTGCTAGAAGTGCTCGTTGGTGGTACCGACGGTTGCTGCGGCGTGTTGCTGCGTATCGTCAATGGACGAAGCGGAAGCTTTGGCGTCGGTACGACTTTCAACGTCGTCGAGCTGTGCACATTCAGCTGCTTGAACACTCGCAGCGCTTCCGAGCCGCGTCTGATAGTCTCTGCACTGTCAACACTCGCAACAGCATCACTCGATCTATAGCAACACACATGCACACACAGCCACAAAGCAAGCAGCATCAGTATTGCCTAACGTACACAAGACAAAACACACACATCCGCATGCGACAACACCAAGCGCGCCACGTACGCTGATACTAGTGCCACCTTCCGCGCCGATCTGCTTTCCAAGTACGCGCTGATCACGTGCGAGTTCAGACACTGCTGCAGCGCGTTCTTAGGTTTCTATACCACCCAAGCAGCAATTGCTTTGCGTCGTCAGTTCACAGTCCACACAGTACAGCAGTACATCGCACACACTTGCGCAGAATGATGGGCACACGTACGCTCTCGAGCCACGCGAGCTGTTCCTTTATGTTCGTCTGCATGCGGCCTGCAGACGCAGAAGTTGCACTTGCCGCATCGCCACTTGCGTTGTTGTTGCCCTTCGCGCGCATCTGAAAAGTGAAAAGTAAAAGTGAAGCGCGGAAACATGAATGTTGCGCGAAAGTTGCGCGACTGATTTTGCTATCTGAAGACCGTATACCCTTGTAAAACCGATGATGTTCCTTATTCATAAATGCTTGCTGCAAAATTGACAGACACTGGACAAGCAACCAGCAGTGATGGCGCATGTGCATGCGTGCGATCATGTGGAGCTAAGACTTCGCCATGAAGAGTCCAAAGTACTGTGCTGATGCTCTTGTGCGCGTGCATGTGAACTCACTGCTCTCCTTTTTGCTTGTAAACAATAGGCCAGGGACAAGAAGACACGATGCAAAAGAAACCAAGAGCACTTTACAAGATGCATAGGTCGATGGTGTCCTTACCGCCACTCGCGTGCGTCGTAGTGGTCGCGAATCGCCGAGAAGGAGACGAGCAGCCCTCGAGAGCTGATCGGGTCTCAGCTGCGCGCTGTTTACACCACCAGAGCGTTCCTGAACTTTGCGTGTCCGCCATTCTGAATCGTTCTTAAGGCTTGTGAGCCCAGCCTCATGCAACTGCTGCCTCGTTTTGCAAGTTGTGAGCCTAAAGATATAATCGCCCACTATCGTGCGTACCTGTTTAACAACAGACTGGCACACTCAGTGCGGGACGGCAGCATGGAGATGATTCAGTGGCTCTATTGCGTGTACTACCTCACTGGCTTTGCCTGGAGAGCGGCTTTCAAAACTTCCGTGGTGGACAATATCGCGATCTTGGAGTGGCTCATTAATCGCTAGTATGTCATGATGAGCACAAGCTTGTTGCAACTTGCTACACAATATGGACATCCCGAAGCAACGCATTGGATACACATGCGTCTAGCCAGACCAGAGTACCCGCTTGCTGCGATGATACTTTTTGTCAGGCATGGTCGCCTGGATGTTGTCAAGTGGCTCCATGAGCTCTTCCCGGCACCGATTGATACTGGGTATCTCATAGAAGCGATTCGCAGTGCTCACTTCCATGTCGTCGAATTCTTCGCTGAACTCGACTATAGGTTTGACAACCCCAACGTCAGTCATTACGGCCGCGCCATCGAGGAGGACTACCGGGTTTTCCAGTGGGTCGAAGAAGTGACAGAGTACACACCCAAGCTTTGAGTATGGCTAGCGAGCATCTACCTCGAATCGAGATCAAGTCGTGTGTATAGGCTTACTCAAATAGAAACCAAATGGACTCCATTGAACTAAGTTAGAACGATGTCTTACATTATCATTGTGCATAATCAGCCATGCAGGGTATCTAGATCACAGTCTACCGGAGGTCAGATATTCCTTCGATGGTTCCAAAGATTCGAGATAACAGTAACGTATTGTCAGTTTAGCGAATGTCACACAGATGTTGCGCGAAGCAATGTTCATCATTTTCTATGTAGGTTGCCAAAACCTGAGAACGAAAAGCAACGAAAAGCACGCAGACGATGATGCCGCATGATTGACATGCGCCGCCGTATGCACTCCCGCCGGTCGCGTGCGTCACCACAACCGTCTGCAGCACGAGAGGGTCAGCACCGTATGATGTTGGTGCGCGTGAGTTGGTCGACCCGCTACCTCGTGCTCTTGCGACCATCAGTTCGTTCCTGGATTTTGGTTGAGCGCTGTTCTGGATTATCCCCGTGGCCTGTGAGCATAATCCCATCAGGCTGCTGCCTCGACTTGTGAGCCAGGAGCTTGAGCATGTAGACATGCACTTTCGAGAGTATCTCTTCTCCTAGGGACTCATCCATGCTGTGCGGAACGAGAATCTCGATATGATCAAGTGGCTCTGCTGCGCGTACTATCCAAAGGGACTCGTGTGGCAAGTGGATCCACCGACACGTTCCTCATGTCGCCTGCTCGCCAGATGCGATGGCTGTTGTGATCAAGACTGGCAACCTGTGACTCGTCGAGTGGCTTGTGGTGCACTATCCAGAAGACACCGACCGGGCGTTCGCTACAACGCGATCATAAGCGGGGACGTGGAGCTGACAACGTGCTTGCTCGACCGAGGCTATACAATTAACAACAACAGTAGGGATGTCTACGACGCTGCCGCGCAGAGTGGAAACCTGGAGATGCTTATGTGGGTTCGTGCGCACTTACTTGCACGAGATACGCATAGCGAAGTGTTAGCAACTGCAGCTGCGCGTAGGCAATTCGACATTATCCAGTGGACCCACGCGAACATCCCGGACGGCGTTAGTACCACCAACGTCCTGGACTTTGCTGCGACAAAAGGACACGTGGAGATCTTGCAGTGGCTGCACGACAAGCGCCCGTACTCATGTTCAACCGGTGCGCTGGACTCTGTAGCGAAGAACGGTCGCCTGGAGATCGTCAAATGGCTCCAGGCATACCGAACCGAAGGCTGCACGACGCGAGCGATGGATGGCGCAGAGAACCGACTCATTGACGTGCTTGATTGGATGTTTGTGAACCGTACTGAGGGATGCTCTGAAGATGCAGTGTTCATAGAGGCACGATTCGACCACTTGGAGGTGCTTAAGTGGGTGCACGAGCATGGATTTGTAGAGTTCCAAGTCGACACCATGTACTGGGCGACAAGAACAAACGCATGGACATGGTCTAATGGCTGCTGGAGACTCGCACCGAGGGCTGCGATACTTGGACCATGAACACCGCTGCCGAAAGCGACCACCTGGACATGGTCAAGTGGCTACATGCAAACCACACGGAGGGCTGTACGGCCGAAGCCATGGACGCGGCGAGCTTGCTTGATATGGTCCAGTGGCTACACGATAATTGCAAAGAAAGATGCACGGAGAGAGCGATGGCCATTGCCGTCAAGAAAGGGCACTTTGAGGTCGTGGTGTTCCTGCACGCGCATCGCAGGAAGAGGAAGTGGAGAATGCTGTGTTCACTGCAGCTGCGAATCGACACTATGCGCTTTTCCAGTGATTGCACGAAAGGTATCCGGATCAGCGGGCGATTAGCATGTGCAGGACAAATCGCAACGCGTCTGGATTCGACATGCAATCGCTTCTCTACCACATGAGAATTCTGTAGATAGTATTGTGTGCAGAGGCTGATCGATTATACACTCAGCCCCACGTGCCCCAGCAGTGCATTTGCGAATTCACTCTCGCCATGTTCACTCGCATTCTTCCTGATACTTTCAATGTCGATTTTGTCCGGATAATTCTCACACAGCCACTTGAAACACACCGTTCGCTTGAACTGGACAGCGTACTCGGCAGCAGTGCTCGTGCAGGCCTCGCTCCGGTGCGTGTGCAGATAGTGCATGGCCCAGAGGTTCCCGTTCTTCGCGGCATTGTCCATGGCGCTTGAGGTGCAGCCCTCGCTCCGGTTCTCGTGCAGCCACTGCACCATCTCAAGCGAGCTTCCACCGTCCATTGCTTTCGTGGTGCAGCCTTCACTGCGGTTCTCATGGAGCCACTTGACAACTTCAAGGTGATCGTTCTTAGCCGCTTGATCCATTGCATCGGTGGTGCAACCCTCCTTGCGGTTTTCGTGCAGCCACTTGACGATGTCAAGATGGTTGGCACCGGCCGCAGTGTCCATCGTGGTCGCAAAGAAACCCATGGACCTACACTCGTGGAGCCACTGGAGCACGTTCAGGTGACCGTTGGCAGCCGCCTGCTCGATCGCATCCTCGCTGCACCCTTCTCGGCGATTAGCGTACAGCCACTTGGCGATATGGAGGTGGCCATTTGTGCAGCACCGTCCATCGCGAGCGACGTGCACCCCTCGCGGCGATTCATGTGCAGCCACTTGACGACCTCCAAGTGGCCGTTCTTGGCCGCAATATCCATGACGTCGGTCGTGATGAGCTCGTGGCGATTTGCGTGTAGCCACTCGATGATCTCCAAGTGGCCGTTGAACGCTGCGCAGAACATCACGAACTCGGCATAGCAGGGTTTGAGGTTCTCGTGGATCCATTTGACGATGTCTAAATGGCCGTTCAGCGCCGCGCTGCTCATTGCCTGCCCCTTCCCGTTCAGCTCACTGAGATTCACGTGCACCCACTTGACCATCTCGAGTTTCCCACTCCAAGACGCATAATTGTAGCTGTCATACCTCTTGAACTTGAAGCCGGCGTCCAGGAAGAACTGCGCGATGCGGGCGTCTCCGTATCTGACGGCGTACACGAGACTGCACTCCTCCGTTTGTTCCGGGTAATGCTTTTAGAGCCACCGAACCATCGGAAAGTCGCTGTCTTGGATCGCGAACCGCATAGCGATTGACGAGCAGCCGGCGTCCGGCAAATGTTTGTGGATCCACTGCATCGTCTCCAGTTGATGAGCGCTGGCCGCCCAGTCCATCAGCTTCGAGGACGTCCGAATGTACGGGTAGCGTGTCGTGAAATAGTCGAGGATTGCGATTTCCCCTAGGTTCGCTGCTCCAAGGATATTGCGCCAGAGGAAACCCGTTGGTAAGCAGGCATCGCAGAGCCATTGGACCATCGAGAGATTTCCGGTCTTCACTGTCATGTACAGATCTTCGTCGAAGTAGATCTCATTCTGATACTTGCACATCTCAGCGGAAGGCTCGCTACTAAAAAAGTGACAGAGCCCTTGAGGCCGAGGTCCATGGTCGTCGTGCTTACTCGCGTGTAGGTGAAGAGATGGCGATCGCGTCTGCTTGCGTCAGCGTCACTAGCTAGCGCCCGGAGCGGCTTCGGACGAGAGCGCAGGAGGCGCATGCTGCTGCTGCGGGTGAGTGACCTGAACATCTTGTTGCGCGGCGCCGTTAATGGGCCGTCGCGTGCGTCGTTGGCGTCCTGTTGCCGAGTGAAGTTGAAGTCGACGAAGTGAAATGGGCGACAGACTGATTATTGATGGGTTGAACTCAAAG
Source organism: Globisporangium iwayamae (assembly GCA_023336215.1). NCBI lineage: Eukaryota > Oomycota > Peronosporomycetes > Pythiales > Pythiaceae > Globisporangium > Globisporangium iwayamae. The sequence continues at coordinate 20,640 of JAADWP010000099.1, read as the reverse complement.
AGTGACGGTCAGATACATGCATTCTGTGCGCTGCCTTCGCACCATGCGGTTCAACTGCAAGCCGTCAAGATGGATTTTTGGCTCCAAGCGCGCAATGTACACCTCGGGAAGACGAGCACGTCTTTGTTGCTATGCGCTCACCATCCACCATGGTGACAGCAAGAGGCGCCACTCGACAGCAGAAGGAACACTCGCTTTGCTTACGCTCGCTCACATGCGTCGCCGCCATCGTCGGCCAAGCACGCGGCGGTGAGCATGACGATAGAGCGTCGACGAGCTGTACGAGACACCAAGTGGCTTCACTGTTTAACAAGGGCTCATTCACGCAGTGTGAAATGACAGCATGGAGATGGTCTAGTGGCTCTGCTGTGAGTACTACCCGACTGCGTTCGCGTGGAAAGTAGCGGAAGAAGCTGCTGCGGTGGGTAACGTCGACATCCACGAGCGGTTCACAACGTGCTATGAGTACATGGGTATCTACAAGAAGCTAACTGACCTCGCTGAAGCCAACAACCGCTGGACAGAACTCAAGTGAACCAGAGCACGCTACAATTCGCGCCTGGAGCTTGAAGAGTTTGATGGAACGTACTATGAGAAAAGGCCACGACGTCACGCTCACGGGGCTCGCACCGCTGCGTGTTTTGGGTTGACCATAAGCGTGCTGCTCGGCTCTCCAGCCCATGTACTCCCTTTTAATTCGTCCCCGCCTCCGGCCTCCCGCCTGCTCATAGTCACCGATCACCAGCCCCACATGTGAATGGTGCAGCCAATCTCGGCCATCTCCACGAAGTCCAGTGACTGCACGAGAACCGGAATGAAGGCTGCATGACTCAAGCGATGGACCGCGCTGGCTCACTCGAATGGGTGAAATGGCTCCACGCGAGTGAAGTCAACTCGAAGGCCTGCTCTTATCCACAATGGACGTCGCTGCGACGAACGGCAACCTCGAGCTCGTCACGTGGCTTCATACGAACCGAATCGAAGACTGTTCGCAGCGAGCGCTAGAGGGTGCAGCCATAAACAATCACTTGAATGTCGTCAAGCGGCTGCACGCAAAGTACTGGAAGAAGCCCACGAATGTTGTGGCACAGATGGTGCGGGTGGCTGTAGCGAATGACCACGTGGAAATTGTCAAGTGGCTGCACGAGAACAACTTCGATGAATTCGGCATGCGGTGTATGGACGAGGCTGCAACGAACAACCACGGGATGGTCCAGTGGCTCCAGGAATACCGGTTCGAATGCCGCACCACCCGAGCAATGAAGAATGCACGCTCGATCAAGTTACCAGTTTGCAAATTCCCCAGTGGTTGCTCGAAGCGCGCCCGAACCATTTCGACTCGCAGCCTTTGGCTCGCTACTACCCCAAAAGCTGTTTCACCATACGGGACTACCCAGAAGTGGTTGTATACTTTAGTTGATGAGAGTGGATAATGTTCTTTTCACTTTTTCGACGCATGGCGTTTGCTATCACCGCTGTACTTGCATTGTAGCCTTCCGATTCCTCACGTTATTTACACTTCAGCCTTCGCCAGTTACTCCCTGAAGTCGAAGGGATCACACTACACACTTTACTGAATTTGGCTCGTTCTCTGCATGTATGCGAGCAATGCGAGCATCGCACTTTCGCTGCCCCTACGATTCCTGATCCGATTTAGGTCAACCTGTACCGGATCCATCTCATGCAACCACTGGAGAATCTCAAAGTGGCGATGAATGAGCGAATTCGATCCAATGGTTCGCAGGTGGCTGTTCCCAACTAGAGCGAGTGCAAGCTTCATCAACTGGAAATCACCGCTTGAGGTAGCGCCATATATCATGGCGTTCGTGTATCGTTCAGCACGGTTCTCGTGCAGCCACTTGACCATCTCGAATGAACTGGCGCTGTCCATAGCTGCAGTGGTACACCCTTCGTTGCGATTCGCGTGAAGCCACTTGACCATCTCGAGATGGTTCGATGCAGCAGCCTTATCCATCGCTTGGCTGGTGCAGCCCTCGGAGCGATGTTCGTGCAGCCACTTGACAATTTCCAGATGATTCTTCTTTGCAGCACTGTCCATCGCTTGCGTGGAGCACCCCTCGCCGCGATTTTCATGAAGCCATTTGACAACTTCAAGGTGGTTGTTCTCCGCAGCACCATCCATCGCCCTTTGCGTGCAGCCTTCGGATCGATTGTCGTGCAGCCACTTGACGAGGTCAAGGTGGCCAAAATTCGCAGCTTCATCCATCGTGCTTCCATCAAATCCAGAATACTCATGCTCGTGGAACCACTTGAGTACATGCAGATGACCGTTTTTGGCTGCCATCTTGACAGCGTGGGCCATGCTTCGTTCTAGGTGATTCGTGTGCAGCCACTCGATGACGTGTAGGTGGCCATTCTCAGCAGCACCACATACGGCTCGGGGCGTACAACCCTCCTCCCTGTTTGCGTGCATCCATTTGACAGCCTTCAGGTTTCCACTAGCGGCCGCGAAGTCCATGACGTTGGCGGACCATCTCTCTGGATATCGCTCGTGAAGCCACAATATCGCCGTCATCTCTCCATCGCCACGACTCGTGTCTAAAGTGATCGCCGAGCGAACCATCTTGTCGAAGCCACAGTTGTGAAATGCATGTCTCATCCTGCTGCTGAGGGAGGAATAGTCGTCAGCCGGTCTCAGGAACCCAAAGCTGTCGTCGACGAAACGATCGTGAACCCATTTGAACAGCTCAAAGTTCTCACTGTACGGTGCGTTGTAGAAAACATCGCTGCAATCGAAAGGCTCAGCGAGAAGAGCCACAAAGTCTGGTACTGGATTACACTCGTCAATTCCGGGCAGTGGCTCGAGAAACCGCTCATGCGTTCGTTCCGGGTACTGCTCGAGGAGCCACTTGACGACAGCCAAGTGACCATTGTGCACCACTTGCTTCATAGCCAGATGAGAGCAGCCTGGAGGGTTGGACACGTGTAGGTGGAGCCACTGCAGCGTCTCAAGGTGACCGTTCCTCGCAGCGATGTCCATCAAGTTGGGGTTTGTGAGCACGTACTCGTAGCGCGTCGCGAGCCATTCGAGGATACAGGTCTTGCCTAGCGACGTCGCGTCTTCCACTGCTTGCCACACGAAGCCAGTTGGACAGTATTCGCGGCAGAGCCACTGAACCATCTCCATGTTGTCGTTCTTTACAGCTTGCAAGAGTCCCTTGGTGAAAAGGTACGCTCGGTAGTGAGCGTTCATATCCGCGGGCTCACGAGCGGCAAGACGAGACAGTAGCCGCATGCAGTTGTGCTCGCAGGCTCTGGGAATGGTCCAATAAGGCACTCGTCCATAGTCGAGAAATGCGCTGATAGTCGTGACGGCATGCGATAACGAGCCGACCAGCTCGCTCGCATTCCGGTCGTTGGTGTCGTCGCGGTCGTCGGCTTGTGCTGTTTGCTGTCCTCGTGCGCCGCCACCGACGGTTAGAACCACACACGTGAGAGGCGGAAGTGGCTCCAGTCTCTCGTACGACCTCTCGCATCCTCGCGACGCATCTGTCGGCGCCGTCATCGTCACGCCCGATCGTGCTCCCTCCCTCTCTTAAAGTTGCTGTTCTCCTTTGCGCAACACACGAGCTGCATTGACAAATCTTTCAAGCAGCGTGTTGCGGGAAGGTGACGCGAACTCAGATCTTTCCTGGACAAAACCTCTCGTTTTCGCCAGTCGAGAGAAGCGATGGCAGGCGCGGACGGCTGCTGCAGCAGGAGTTCTCGCTCACGTGCGTCGCGGTGATCGTGAGGCGCAGAGAAGACGACGGAGCGCAGTGTCCACAAAATCTGGTCGGATCGCTGCCGCACGCCGTCGTGACGATCAGCTCTTTCCTGAACTATGGTGCACCTGGCACTGGACAGTCCCAAGTGCCTGTGTGGAACGGTAACATGAAGATGGTGCAGTGGCTCTGCTCTACATACTGTCCGAGCGGCTTTGCGTGGCGAGGCGTCGAAGAAGCGACAGTAGTGGGAACATTGCGATATTGGAGAGTCCCACGCAGCATCGCACATAGTACTTCGTCGAGCGCAAGCCTTCCTTGCTCGACATCGCTGCGAAGATTGGTCACCTCGAGACGCTTAAGTGGATCCACAACAACATACCAGAAGCAGAATACAGCGCAAGTCTCGTCATGAAGGTGGCCATGAAGAGCGGTGATCGAGGGCTTGTCAAGTGGGTTCAAGTGCATAGTCGCACGAAGAAGCAAAAGCGCGTGTTCCTCCAGCTCGGTGTGGAGAGTGGGACTGTCGCAACGGTGCAGCTCTTCTTCACCCTTGACGATCGCTTCGACTACAAAGACGCCTTCAATTCAGCAGCGGCTTCTGGAAGCCTCGAGATAGTCCAGTGAGTCAATATCCACTGTGAGACAACGACAATCAGCTCTGCTATGAACACAACTGCGTCGCTTGGACATTTCAACATCGTCCAGCGGCCCCGCACAAATCGAACGAGCTACATGTGGGAAGAGAACGCCATGGGCCTTGCTGCGGATCAGAGCCACTTTGATATCATTAAGTGGCTTCATGCCAGTCACGCAAAAGGCTGCACGCAGAAAGCCATGGACACTGTGCCGGAGAATGGGCACTTCATCATCAAGTGGCTGCATCTCAATCGCAGAGAAGGCAGTATGTGCTACTGAAGCCATGGACAACGCTGCCAATAATGAGCACCTTGACATCGTCAGCTTGCTCCATGTCAACCGATGAAAAGGCTGCAGTCGACTTGCTGTGGCGAAGGCCGCGATGAATGGCCATCTGAACGTCTTCGTCTGGCTCCTTGAGAGTGGAATCGCCGTTTTTTGGATTAGAGGCGATGGATGGAGCAACGGACAACAACCACCTCAACGTTGTGAAATGGCCCCACAAGTACCGTGATGAAGGCTGTACCACGCAGGGAATGAATCGCGCTGCGCGCAACAACCACCTTGAAATGGCGAAGTGGCTGCACGAGAACCGCGATGAAAGTTGTATGACTGAAGCGATGGACATAGGACGCTCGCTCGAAATCGTGCAGTGGCTGCACGAGAGCTGAACCGCTGTGGTGGAGTGCGCTGCGAGCTGAGGAGACTTTGATGTCCTGTTGTTCTGCACGCCCACCGCTTGGAGCAACTTCCACAGAATGTCGCCATCTACGTAGCAAATTCTTTCCAGATCGAGACTTTCTGGTCGATGTGCGAGACGTACCCTGATCAAGTCGGCATTGAGAGCTTAGCTTACGACTGATCTTTCTCATAGACTCCAATTTGTAGCCACGTATTTCCTGGATTCAAGCGTGATAGCCAATCCAGCGTCAAGTATACCAACTAGCACTATGAAAACAGTGTACTTATGGCTAGAAAGCCATCAGTGTGGCAGATCTGTGCCCAGGTTTCGTAGTATGTGTACGCTTCACACGTGCTCACATCATGTCTACTGTAGATGTGTAGTTGCACGTCCAGTGCGTTTTGCCTCGTTATGCGCATAGTTGTTGTAGGGGCTCCTGGTGCAGATCCACAAGCTTGTCGATCGACTAGCAGTCGTGCACGTGGTGCTTGAAGCTAAACTCGAGCTACTCGAGCTTGAGCGCCGTGTCTGTCAGTCGCTAGCTACTCTCCATCTGCAACTGTTGCAGCTGGCTGTCGCCGCATTAGTCTTCAAAATTGGCATTCTTAGGCTGATAGTCGACATCATTGTTAGAGCATCTTCATGACCTGTTCGGCAATGGCGAGCGATGACGTCAGCCCTGGTGATTCAAAGCCACACAAGTGCACGAGCCCTGCCATCCCGTGCTTCATCTTGTCCTGACACACAGCAACAAGAGAGATGAACAAGTCAAGTTCATCAAACCTTGTGGTAGCTGGTCTCGCTCATCCAGAGAACAGTGAGTTCGTACCACAAAGTAAAAGTCTTCGTAAATGGAGCCCTGCAGGTTGATCTTGGGTCGGATGCCACAATAGTCCGCGACGAGCTCATCTTCCGAGACTTGTGGCCAGTACGAGCGGACCCGCTCGGCGAAAATCAAGGCTTTCGACGGATCAGGCTGCTCACAACATGACAGAGACAAGAGCCGTGATGAACATGTAAGATGATAAAGTGATAGGAGCAACGAAGTGAGTTGATAGAGATTGCAAAACGCACCACGTAGTCGATTTCAGAGACCCACTCGACGTCGGGACCGAAGCGCACGTTGCCCTCCATGTCGACTGTCGAGTGCACTCCGAGGCCTCCAACCTCCGGAATCGGATACACAAGCCCTCTATAAAGCCCACCAGTAGATCGTTAGTATCAACTGAGAGTGTCACCAAACTCACGGTATCCGCACTGCTCGCCTCAAACTCACCTGAACGGCCTCAGGCTCTCGCGGAGCTTGAAATATGTCCCCTTGGCGAACAAATCAGGCAGCGCAGGTCGGAAATCCTCAGTTTGAGGTCTCGTGAACGAATTGACATCACTGTGACCCAAAATCTTGTCGACCAGCATCGGCGCAAAGATGCCTGTGGCGTTCACAAAGTAGTCGCACTCAAGCTCGTACTGCTCTCCGTCCTGGGTCGTGCGGATCATAAACATCTTGTCTTTCTCACTGTAAACGCCGCTCTCCACGGTAGTCGAGAGAGCGACGACCGCACTGTGCGCCTCCGCGTCACCCTGCACAGCGAGCATGAGCGCGTGCGAGTCGATGATCCCAGTCGACGGCGAGTAGAGTGCCTACTTGCCCATCCATCAAGGTCCAAATAAAGGTGAGTATCAGACTTTACTAGGCTGTCCTCGCAATGGTAACCATATAGAAAAACTGCATCTATAGCTCAGTAGCCGTACCTCATGACACTGCACGTGAGGCTCAACCTCCTTGGCCTGGTCTTGTGTGAGCCACTTGAGGTCCGTCACGCCATTGCCCTGAGCTTTCTTTGCGATGGCTTGTAGCTGCTGACTCTGGGCCTCGGACGACGCGACGATGAGCTTGCCGCATTGACGGAACGGCACATTGTACTCGCGGCAGAAGTCGTACATCATATCTCTCCCTTGGACGCACAACCGCGCCTTCCAGCTGTCCTTAGCGTAGTAGATTCCCGCTAGGTTTTGCATTTGGTATCAAAGCATGGCACTTAAGTATCAAGACCGACTTGGGTGCGCGTGTTTCAGTATCAGAAAACAGAACGCACCGTGCAGCACTTCGCTGTTGCGCGCGCTCGTCTCCATGCCCACGCGCACGTTCTTCTCGAGCAGCAGCACCTGCAGCCCCGCGCGTGCGGCTGCACGGGCGACGCTCAGGCCGATGACACCGCCGCCCGCGACCACGAGCGTCTTTGCTGCTGACGCCATTTTGGCAAGTGTGTATTTGGTATCGACACACAAACAGAGAGTGCTACCGACTTCCACAAGCGTTTTTGATTGGCAACCGTCTTTATATAACTCTTTAAAATACAATACCTATTTATATTTATTATTTGCTTTGATTAATCAAATGATGTCACAATATGAACAAATACTATATAGTTAACTATTGATTTTCGTTATTAAAGGGTGATATCCACCAAAGTCGAATTCTGGTGTCATTATTCATCGATTTGACGGACGCAAGCAAGCTGCAACGACATGATGACGCTGACGAAGATGCGGCTCGCCAGCGCACGCCTCAGTGCGTTGCGCTCCACTGCTGTTATCAGTAATCACGCTCGGTATACTTCGTCCTCTGCTGCTACTGTCACCGCCGCGTCCAGCGATGTGCATCCGCCGTCGCGCGTGTACAGCGCGCTCGTGGCGCAGGGCGCGTTGACGCACGACCGCGCGCAGGCCAACGTGCTGAGCAAACATCTGGACAAGCTGCATAACCAGCTCGATGGGTACTCGTTACCAGTGCTCCGTACCGAACCCTTAGGCTCAAGCGCCAGTGCTACCGAAGCCACCGCTGATACCAATGGAGCGGCTCAAGATGAGATTGGTACCAGGAAGAAGGACCAACAGCACGAGTCGAGTATCAAACCTGAGCCATCAGTGCGCGTGCTGGTGCCACGCGGACTGTACCTGCACGGCAGCGTGGGTACGGGCAAGTCGATGCTCATGGACCTCTTCTTCGCGAACGTGTCTACGCAGCAGAAGCGCCGCGTGCACTTCAACAAGTTCATGCTCGAGGTGCACGAGCGCATCCAGAAGCACAAGCAGGCGCAGCTCGCGGCTTTTGGGCGTCAGCGCAACATCGACTTGGACCCAAGCCGTGACGCGATCACGATCGTGGCCGAGCAGATCGCGAGCGAGTCCCACGTGCTCTGCTTCGACGAGTTTCAGGTGACCGACATCGCCGACGCGCTTATCATGCGCAAGCTCTTCGGTGTCTTCTTCAGCCGCGGAGTTGTCATGGTCGCGACCTCCAACACGCCGCCTCAAGTACGTTGTTGATACTTTAGCTCCATGTTGATACCAAAATTGGGTATCAAAAGTGCCTAACATAGAAGCTCTCTGGGTGCGTGTGATACGCTGATTGATACCAGAGTCTGTACCGCGACGGCACGAATCGAGAGTACTTCCTCCCGTTCCTCGACCAGCTCGCGCGCCACGCAAGGGTCGTGGCAATCAAATCCGAGATCGACTACCGCATGCTGAGTGAGTCCTTTGGGGAGAGCATGTTCCTGTTTCCGCTCACAGCTGAGAACAACGCCAAGCTCGACGCAATCTACGGTGAGCTGGTTGACGGTGATGAGGAGCTGAGCGTGCCGGTGATGATGGGAAGAATGCTGCAAGTGCGAGGTTCACGGAATGGCGTGTGTCGCGCCACGTTCGATCTGCTCTGCAACACGGAGAAGGGCGTCGCGGACTACAAGGCGCTCTGCGAGTGTTTTATATCCTTCCCCACGACTCTCTTGTTTGAATGTTGCGTGTGCTACTCTTGATAGTTAGCCTATGATGTGAGTTGTCCTTGACCACCATTGCACCATACCCTTGTGTTAGAGCAGGTGCCATCGCTGAACATGCAGCAGCACGACCAGGCGCGGCGCTTCATCCTGCTCATCGACGAGCTCTACGAGCACCACACGCGACTCATTTGCTCGTCGGCCGTACCGTCTTCGCAGATCTTCAACTTTGACGACTCGAGCATCGAAGAGCACGCCGACGTGCCCGAAGAGGCGGCCAAGCTCAAGGAGCAGCAGTTGGCTGAGAGCGCCGCCCAGGGCATCCCGCCCGCGAGTTCCTGGGACTCCCCTGTTGGCGCGTACAACCCAGCCAAGATGGCCGGGCTCCAGGTACAGAACCTGTGCTCGCTGCAGGACCTGAAGGTGGCATTCAAGCGCGCCGTGTCGCGTCTCCACGAGATGCAGAGTGAGAAGTACTTGGTGAAGAACCAGGAGCTCCATGCCAAGCGCCAGAAGCGGCTGGACCAGATTTTGTGAAGCCAAGTATCGGACTGAAGCCAAGCACAATAGAGAGGTGAAGAATGGACTTTTTGATTGAAAGAATAGATAGAATTTTTATGCTTAGCTATGCTTCCGTAGATGGTATGGTTGTGTTTGAGTCCTCGTGTGCTTCGTTGGTGTCGCGTAGCTTATATAGGATATTCTCGATCACTTGATGCTGTTGACTGACTGAGGTCTAGAAGGAAAAAGACCCCGGCAATCCCCCATTACCAAGTGCGTTCTGGTGGAGCTTGGCAAAGTCCGCCTGGAACGGGTTCATCCCAGTATCAGCAGGACCATTGGCGGCTGATGATGATGATAGAGACGCTGGGTCGAGAGCAGCGGGTGGGGTCAGGTCGTTAAATGCGCCCCAGGCCGATGCTGAGTCCGACGCGGAGCTGGGGGATGTCGGCACCGTGCTGAAGTTGGATGCCGATAGATGTGGCGCCGAGGGTTTGATCGAGAACGCCGACATGTCGTCCCACGAGCTCGCACTTGGAGACGATGGTGTGGTGGAGTATGACGCTGGAGAGCTTGGGAAGCTCATTGGTGCAGATGAAGACGGTGGTGGTGGTGGTGGTGGCTGTTGGAATGATGCATTTGCCATCGGTGACGTCGGTGGTGACTGGGTGAAGTTGTCAAAGTAGAACCCGTCGACGCTTGAGGGAGACGCGAGCGGTGGTGGCGGCGGTGGCTGCGAGAAGTCCGAGCCGCTGCTGAAGCTTGCGCTCTTGCAGCTGGCTTCAGCTGGCTCAGCTGAAATGGTCCTGTCTAGCGGGATCGTGGGCGGTGCTTCGCCCACAAAGCTCGAGAACGAGAGGCTCTGGACGGGGACGTCAGGCTCTTTAGCAACGGTAGTCGCTTGGTTGTCGCCACTGGCTGCGGCGGTCGAGGCGCCATTCCCACCAGTCAACCGGGCCACGAACGAGTCAAGCTGCCCCATGACCGCGTCGTACTTGGACCCGTTCTGGATCAGCGGCTGGAGCTTCTGAGACTCTTCGAAGACCTGCTTGGCGTACTTGATGCGGAACTCCAGCATCTGCATAACAACCAACCAGCAATGAATGAATCACTGTTATCAACCGACCAACCTGGGTTCTAAGGCACGTACCCGGTGCAGAATGGGCGTGAGCGTGTCCTCACGCGTGCTGGTAAACTCTCGCAGGCTCGCGATCGTCTGGTCCGAGAGCTTGGAGTACGAGCTCGTGATCGCCGCGTACTTTTGCTCATTCTAATGGAGGTATCGTCAGGATATCGTTAGCTCATACCATATAAGTGGCCTAGGATAATCGCAAGGCAACCACTATTCCCACATACCCGGACGAGCTTCTCGACGTCCTTGGCCTTCTCAGCCTTGCCCGCGGCCGCTCGCTTATCTCGCGCCTCCCTTAGCGCCATCACTTTCCTCGTGTAGTGGTCGTAGAGTAGCTTCTCCTCGTTGAACGCGGCGATCTGCTGCCGCAAAGTGTGCGCACGCGAGAGCCACCCGATCGTCGGGTTGAGCACACGCTGCTCGTAGCGTGCAACGTTCTCATTGAGCAGGTGCCCGTCGAGCTGCACGAAGGAGCTCTTGATCTCGTTCGAGAACTGCTTGGTCTCGACTGAGTTCTCCGGGTTTCCACCGACGTTGTCAATCACGCGCACGAGTGTCTGGCCGGCCACGTGGAAGCTCTTGAGGCACATGATGAACCCGCGCAGCGCGCCCTCGAGCTCCAGGATGCCGTTGTTCGTGGACTCAAAACCCGTGATCGCAAAGTCAAACTGGACATTCTTGCTGGGTTTAGCGGCACCGAGTGTGTTCAAGAGCTGATGGTAACAGGAGGCAAGCAAAGCGAGGCTTAGTGCAGAGTGACGACGATGATCTCAGGCCAAAGATCGATGGTGAGTACCTTATTTTGAGCCCTGACGCGCAATGACGACATGGCGAGCCTGGCACCGATCTGGCGCTAGAGCTTTCTGCTGTTAATGAGCTCGCTGTGAGTGTTTCTTGTTCGCTTCTTTTCTGACAATGAACGTCAACAGCCTGGGTAGCTTGATTGTCATGTTTGTCTCCTTGTTATTGATCTAAGATCGTGAGGCTACAGGACAAGTCTCTTGGATACCAGATCTGAGTACGAGAGCTTGTCATCTGCTCAGTATTAATAGCGAACTCTGAGCTTCATGGTGATGCCCAGGTTCGAGGCCGTGTAAGCTGTCCACACTGCGCCATTAATAGGATCATGTCCAAGCTCCCGAGGTCGTTAGGATCATGGCGAATGGATGCATTCATTCGGCTCATGGGCTCACTCACTTCTATGTCTTCTGTAATCTTCTTCTAGGCGCCGGCGTACGGGGTTTGGTAATGCAGGAACTCCTCGGCGTACTTGGCCTCGAGCGGGCAGCTGCTGACGCACGTGTAGACGGCAAGTGTGCCCCAGTCGCAGCTCTTCTCCGAGATAGCGCTCAGCGAGCTCTTGTTGTCCACGTGCAGGTAAAAGAGCAGCTGCGGGAGCACTTGGAACTCAAACTTACGCTCGCCGCCGCAGTATGGGCACGGTGGAACACTGTCGTTGGCTAGCGTGGCGTTCGAGTGTACCCATAGCACATTGTCCTTGTTCCAGCGCGAGTAGCGCAGCACCTGGTCCTTGGCCAGCTCGACACGCGTGAGGAAGCGGATGTAGTGCTTGTCCTGGTCCTGGCTCGCGCCAATCGCCTCGTTCAGTTCGCGCTGCGTCACATCGATCTCCGAGTCGTCCGTGAACACATCACCTTCCTCGCCTTCCGCAGGTTTTTTATCCTTGTCTGTGTGTATGAAATCACATTGAGAACGACTATTAGTCTACTGGTGGAGACCACAACATTGACAGGATGAAGCTCAACTTTGACTCACTCTTCTCGAAGTTCTCGATCAACTTGCGCTCGTGTCTGAATCGCCATAGAGCCAACACAACAACAGACACACACATGATCAATATAAGGCCATTCACAACTTCAGATCGCCACGGCAAGTAATCACGTACTCGTTGACGGCTTCGCGGCTGTCGGGCTCGTGGTCGATGACCATCTCGTACTCGGGGAAGATCCACTTGGATCCCTTTGTGCGCACTTCATCGACCGCCTCTGGTGTCTCCACGAGTCGATTTTCCTCGAGACAGTGCGCGCAGTCCTGTTTGTGGCCGCCGGCGCTCCAGTGGTCCTTCTGATGGGCCTTAGAGCAGTACCGCGCGACGTGGCACGCACTGCACGTGAACACGGCGCGCTGGTTGCAGAGTGCGCAGAACGTCTGGTGCGCCACTGGTAGTGGCGTCTCTGGTGTAAACTGCGTCACGCCGCTCTCGCTTGGGTACAGTGCGTTGCGCTGCGGCAGCTGGGAGCGGAAGACCTTGCCGTTGCCCTGCTTGGAGCACCCGGGCTGGCGGCAACAGAACAGGTACAGACTGCGGTGAAACGCGTCGGCCACATCGTCGAGCGGGCAGTAGATCTGCAGCAGGAATGCCAGCGCGTTGCCGCACTCGGTACACGCGAGCTCCTGCGTGGTCGGCACGGTGTGCGGGTTGAGCCACACGGGCTTGCCGCCGACCTTGCCGCCGTCCCACTGGCTCCAGTCTGAAAGCTCGTGCAAAAGCTTCTCGTTGGCATCGGCGCGCTGCACGGGCGCCACGAAGCCTAGCTCCACATCTAGCGTCTCATCTTCCTCCTCCTCGTAGTCAAAGTCGTCCTCCGAGTCACTCGCGCTCATGGTTTCCTCCTGCGCTGTCTCGGTCTTCGGTAGCAATGGTGTGCTGCCAAACGCCGTTCGTTGTGCGACGCCAGTCAATGCTACTGTGATTTTCGAGTGGTTTTCACATTTAAAGAGCAGGAACTGGGTTAAATGGGTTTTATTTAAAATCAAAAAGCTTTCTGAACCCAGCTTTGCCTTCCCCTCATCTCCGCATTCATTCCAGAAATACCATCCGCAGCACACGCAACGGGGAGAGCCAAGAAGAAGCGAGGGGCAGAGCGCGAAGGAAGGATGATGAAGCTCTGGCGCAATCGGCGCACCGCGTCCAGCGAGGACGACACGGAAATCGAACTCGCGGACGTAGACCTCGAGAGCGGCTTCGGCAGCGACAGCAGCTCCAGTACCAGCCTCAGCCATGCGGCGGCGTTCGGCCGCTCAGCCGGCGAGGAGCGGCGGCGCCTTGTACGTTGAACACATGTGGACGTGCACAATTGCAATGATACACAATGCACTCTTGTGGTGCTGATCTTTGTGTCTTTGTCTGGCGTTGTGTTGTAATAGGAGCGCGAGCTGATCCTGACGTACGACACGCGCGAGCTCAAGCGCGGAGACGCGTGGTTCCTGCTCGAAACGAGCTGGCTCGACGCCTGGATGGCGTACATCCTAAGCGAGGACGACCCGGACTGCCCCGTCGTCAAGCCCGGACCGCTGACTAACTACACGCTCTTCGACCCAAAGGAGTACTGCCTCAAGAAGGACCTCGTGGCCACCAAGCACTACCGGTACGCTTGCGCCTTAGCACAGCGATTGTGATCTGTATGGATGTGCTGACGATCGTGTTTATTTGTTGTTGTTGATATGTGTAGTGGTGTGAACCCGCAAGTGTACGCACTGTATGCGGAGCTGTATGGCACTGCTGGCGCCAAGCCGATCGCGCGCTGGACGCTCGACATCTACGCGACGCCCGTGATGATCGACGACGTGCACGAGATGCTGCACGCGCCCGAGCTCAAGGCGCGCGTGGAGGTCGCAGCGTTAAACGAGAAGTTCGACGTCATCGAGTATCCGGATCGTAGTGCGGACGAGAGCTTTCTGTACCGCTGCTGCTGCCGCTGCGAGTTCCTCATTCCATGTCTCGGCAGGTTACTCGGTGGTCCCACGTACAAGGCCGACACGGACGACCAGAAGAAACGCAAGAAGAAGCGCAGGAAGAGCCAGCGTCGCCGCCGTCGCTCGTATGATTACGATAATGATGAAGGCGAGGATGAAGAGGACTCTGCAAGCGAAGAAGAGCTGGAGACTAGAGGGCTGCTCGGGTGATAGACACACAGGCGAGACAAAATTTCCAAGCAGCACCACGATGTAGGCCAGTGTGAAAGAGAACAAGCGATGTCATCGTCGTGCTCAGCGGCGGGTTGTTAATATTTATAGGCACCGACACGAGTGTCCACCAGCGCTGAGCCCAAGAAAACCACAACATGACGATATCTTCGCTTCGGACTCTGCAGGCATACTCGGAAGGTAATACAAGAGGCAACACTTTTGTGTTCTAATTCAGTTGGTGGTGGTTTGCTTTATTACGACTTGATGCGGTGTATTCAGTATGGCGATGAGTAGGCTGGCTTCGCGACCCACTCGATCGCTGTCGTGCGCACCGAGCGGAAAGGGATAACCCAGATGATCCCTGATCAAGTCAAACAAGCTACGTTCAGCATCGGGCAGGTTCAATGTGTCACAACAGAGAGATGACGAGTCCAATTGATACAACCTGCAAACGGTTTGGGCCACGAGTGCTTGGAGCTCATGACGCCCTGAGACAGCGACGCGAAACTTGACGAGCTTGAATTCTTCTCTACCGCTCTCCGTTCGCTACGAGGCACCAGGTATTCGGCGAACTGCTTGTCATTCTCCAGCACGCGCGACTCAAACAACAGACTCAGACATCCCTCGCGCTCTTCCTTGTACGACGACAGCTCAGCAAACTTCTCCTGGATCATGTCCTACAGAGCAGAGCAGTGGTATCAAGCAATTGACGGGTTGTGTGATTGGGCATATTCTGGACTGACCCGTACCCGGATCTCAGCAACAGGGAGCGATGGATGAAGCCGCAGTGAGAATGCAGGGCTACAAGCAACACCAGACGACACCAAGGTAAGTCCTTTGACTATCCACTGCTTATTAACGTTGTCACTCACATGTCACTCTCTTTGCCGTGTCGAAAGCTGCGCGCGTCGCGAACCCACACGTGCATGAAAGGATCTAGACGTTGAAGTTTGTGGGTCACGCTCTCGAGCTTCTTGCACTCGACGATCGTCAGCACTCGCTCGTAGGGGGTGGCGCCGAACTCGTGGTGCTGTTGATTGTTCTCGCCACTCGATTTGCCATCATTAGCTGATGTTGTGATCGCTGCGGCGGCGCTGAACACCAAGTCCGTCATGATGGCGATGCTCCCTCCTGTGCTTATCGCGTCGGGCTTCTTGGTCAACAGCCACAAACAGGTTTGGGCGGGCGACTGTAAAACTTGAAACGCCACGACGTCTCGTTCAGTCTCAGCCGACACTGAGCTGATGCTTTAGTGAGCAGTGCTGTTGGAATGAACTCGCCATCCGCCAAGACTCGTCCAAGGCTGCACGGTATCACAGAAAGCAGTGTCAGCCCCAGCAAATCTAGCAAGGTTCCAAGTAGTCTGTGCTCGCCTTGGCTGGAGAAGCTGGACCCAGATCTTGTGAGCTCACCCAGTGGTCGAAGAGGCAAGGAGGATGTGCGATTGAAAAATCTCCGAGAGCAAGCGCTGGTGCGCAAGAGCCAAGAGTTCCTCCAGGCGGAGCGCAACCAGCAGGAGCAGCAGCGGAGCTTCCTGTACCACACGCGATGGCTCCAGCTGCGCAACTTCTACGCAGTCATGTGCGAGACGATGGAAATGATGCGACAGCGAAAAGCCTCACCCATGTCGCTCCTGCGTCCGCATGGACCCTCACTTCTGCTGGCGTCGATACCCTCAACGCCATCATCACTTGTTAAACCCCCGGTTGTAACATCAATAACAAATCAGCCTGCATCACCAGCAGTTTGGCTTCGAGACGTTGCGAGTGAATTCCGTCGCGCGTTTTCGTTTCCGGAAATCACGATGACGCAAGTGGAGATCGCGATTAACAAGGCGCTGCACATCGATCAGCTCACATCCGCGTTTGCGGAGGTCACAGCTCGCTTGAGGGCTGTGTTCCAGGCTTTTCAGCGGCCCGAGACCCTGAAAGTCGACTTCCGTGAGCTTCTCTGCGCTCTAGTCGTGCTCGACCGATGGCACCTCGGCGAGAAGAAGCTCGTGATGCTCTGGTTCGAGGAGTTTGCGACTGTGCCATTGGGCTCAAAGTCGCTGGCGATCACAAAGAACGAGCTCAAGCGCATGCTTTTCACTGCGTGCGAGGGCAGTGCGGACGAGAAGAACCTAATGCCGTTTATCAAAGCGCTCTGGGAGAATGCTGATGGGAGCTCATATATATCGGAGAGCGCGTTCACCGAGTATGTCGGTGAGAAACACATACTCGGTGTGACGGAATGATGCCTATGCTTTACTCACGAACCCACAACTCGGTCTGTGTATGTAGACTCGACACCAGTGCTGCTCGAGCTCCTGAAGGCGCAGTGCTGGAAGCGACTAACGGACGACATGCGGCTCTCGTTCTACCGCGATCTCTTCGTGCACGCGAACGACAAGCTCGAAGAAGAGCAGCTGCGCTACCGTATGGAGGCCGCGATGAAGCTCTGGCGCTCCCATGAGCCGCGGCGGATCATCACGCGCTGGATGTTCTTCGTGGCAGACCGCAAGCTCAAAAAGCGCAGCGATGCGCACTTTCGACAGATATTGTCTCGAAAAATGGTTGCAGCACTGTTGCAGCAGCGCCGAAGACGACAGCAAATGCGCGACTTGGTCGCCATCGCACGCGTTCAGTACCACGGGACGCTGCTCTTCTGGACTTTCCAGGCGTGGAAACTCTTCTACGGCTCTATGCAGCTGCTCAACAGAGCGGCGGAGAAGCGAAGCGTTCGGCATTACTGCAGAGTGTGGAAGCAGAAGACGCTGCGGTCACTCGTCAAGTACTACCTGGTAAGAACTTTTTCTGAGGTGATGTTGCATTAGCTCGCTTCACACTTCACATCCATTGATGATTTGCGCTATGATGCAATAGGACGAGAAAGCGCACAAGGCTGCACGACAGGAGCGCCTCGATGCTTTCATTGCGTCGCGCCATCGAAAGAGTACGTTTTATAACCTCAAGTGGCTTGTATGCTATCAGGCTAACCCGTTCCATGTGTATGCAGTGGCTCGCAGCTCATTGGACGAGTGGCACTACTACTACCGTCGCCTCAAGGAAGTCGCAGACGCCGAGGTGCGCGAACAGATGCTACACCAAGACCTCTTCGAGCAAAAGCAAATCCAGAACGAGCTCGCAAAGATGGCGATCGAAGACATAATCAGCCGTGCCGTCGAAGTCAAAGCGCGCGAAGCCCTCGAGCTTGCAAGGCAACACGCATTTCAGGAGGCGACGAACCGCGTGTACGCAAGTCGAAAGATCAAACAGCAGGAGGACGAGCGCGCGCGGCTCAAGCAGGAGCGCGAGGCGCTTGCGCGCCTCGAGATGGAGTCCACGTGGCAAAGCATTGAGAGCAAGCTCGTCGTCGAAGTGCGACAGTCGACGCTCGCGTGGTTCTCAACCCCCGAGGGGAGAACCGCTTTCCAAGCCGAAGGTTCTCACATCTTCGAGCAGGACCCGAACGTTCTTCAGAAAGCTCTGATCCAAGACGCACAGGCGTTCGCACTCCCCGGGTGTCGTTGGCAACTGAAGCTCGAGGACTACGGCGGGCGGTTCGCGAAACCCTTCTACCTCAACAGCGAGACGTTCGAGAAGATCATGTGTGACGACCTCGTGCTCGAGAACTGCGAGGAGATCGCAAAAGAAGTGCTGATCCAGCGCCGCGTCGACGCTGCGAGGCTCAAGATGGAGCAGAAGGCGGCGCAGGTGCTCCAGGCGAAGCAGGAGCACGACGCAGCGCGCAAGATCCAGGGTTTGTTCCGCTTTCGCCACGCGCTGCTCGCCACACGCAGTCTCATTCGCGCCATTTTTGTGAAGCGCATCGACCCAAGCTCTGGCGACACGGTGTACTTTAACATCCGCAGAGTGGAGACGCGTCGCAAGCCGCCAAGGCTCATCGGTTCGGACGAGAAGCTCATCCCGATGGAGTCCTCGTCCTGGGTACGACGTGTCGACGATGAGAGCAACACATACTACATGCGTATCGACATCACGCCGGATTCACAGAAAAACGGAGCAGACGGCCGGCTGAATGATATCAACGACGATAACCAGAAGGAACCGGAAGTGACGTTTTCCTGGTACCCACCCGAGCACTTCATCATGTGCTCGCGGTGCAAGATCAACTTCGCCACGCGCCGCTGGAACGAGACGGGCGCGCGCTTCTGCGTCGGCTGTTACGCCGACGGGCTCCACAGCAACAGGTTCACTGCTGAGGCCACGTGGGCCAAACTGCCCGTGCAGTCGGCCAAGTGCATCGTCTGCCGCAACGCGCTTGCAGATGTTGTGTGTCACCAGTGTCAAGGGGATGCGACCTGCACTCGCTGTTTCCAGGCTGTGCACCGAAACAACCCAAAATTGGCGGCTCATAGTGAGTTTGATTGGCTTATCGTAGCCCAAAATTAAACGGCTCGAGCGCTCGGCTCGTTTGGAACAGAAGGGCGTATACCATAATGTATACCAGATGGATGCATCCTTCATTTTGATACTAAAGTATCAACTGCATCGACATAGCACTTCCGCAGACACTCTGGTTTCGGCTGGTACGAGGTTGGTATGAGACTAGTGCTCAAAAGGGATGCGTGTCTGGGCCATGGGGATAGATAGATAGCACGCCAACATCGATGAGCTACACGGTACCATTTACTGATCATACTGGAGCCAAATACTGCGCTTGATACTTGGGCAAGCGAATAACACACAATTCACAGCTACACCAAGGACACCCAGAAAGACTGCCGTGTGGGTTCAGGAACGATAAAAGCGCTCTGTCACAAGTATAACGGATCGTTCTGGCAATGGGGTGCCCGCATCGTCGTGTCCTTTAAGGTCTAACACAGAGCAACGTCTTCTCTGCAAGTGAGTTCGCCCTCATAAGCTTTCGATCTGAACTCGATCAGATCGACCTGGTATTTCTGGTGCTTCCTTTCATACCCTCGCTCCTACACAGCAATGGTATTCGGTGTCTCGCCTCGTTGAACTGCAGTCTTCGTTGACAGATCCACTTCACGATTGGTGTCTCTCTGAGGCGGCTTCTCGTCGATGCCCAGCATGAAGTCGACCTCGATCTGCTTCTGCGCCTCTTTCCCTAGGTGCGTGTGGGTCTTGGTCGCGACGAACGCGGCCGCGAGCAGCAAGACGCTGGTCATGTTGAGGTAATACGACGTGGCAAAAGAGGCATTTACTGCAACTTTTGCCTCCAAGTTCCAGAAAAGCCCCAGCAGACTCTGCAGGGACGCGGTGGTGATCGCCGCAACGCTGCCAGCCTTAGCGACGCCGGACTCGATCGAGCCGCAGGTGATCCCAAGCACGAGAAGCACAAACGTCAGCCCTGTACACGTAGCCATGAAGCACGCCATGGTGGCGCTCGCCTTGCCATAGACACCACAGGCGTTCTTGATCACACCAAGCCACCCGGAGGCAACACTACTCTCCACAGTGCTGTTGCTTGCGACCAGAAGCAGATCTAGAGGTGCCTCTGAGGCGCACAGCGACTTGCCTTGGTCGTTTGTGATGCGCGTGCATGAGTAGTCGTCTCCACCAGTAACGCCTGAGAAGTCCGTGCACTGGAGCCCGACGACCTGCGTGTCAAAGTACGACGCGCACGTGAAGCTCGTTACAGGTTTACCACGTGTGTTGTCGGTGACCAGGCTGCTGCTAGAGTTGTAGTCGGAAGCTGCTCTGGTTTGGATTGTCAAGCAGGAGCCCCAGATCCCGAACGTGAGCTCCAGCCGGTTGGTGCTCTCGCTGCTGCTTTCCTGACTGGTAGGGGCGATGCTGATCTTGGACCAGTAGGGCAGAAAGAGGCTCAGAATCGTGAAGACTCCTGCCAGCGTCACACACGCCACCGCTGCTCAAGGCGATATGCATACCACAAGTCACCACGGCGAATAGGATATTTGTCGTGGTAAAGAACAGCAGCGTCGTGTACCTAGCGCGCCTGGACGTGAACAGCCCATGTACTTCGCGATGCTGTCTAAGCGTGTCGAATGCGAAAAGTCGCGAATTCTTGCTGTTGTTTTTACTATGTAGGAAAGTTACATTGCCCGCGTGGAGCAACTGAGCCGACTGACCAGCACTTTGGACACAGACCGGCCGGAATCACGGCACGAAATGGCCACTTGGAGCTCATCGTCTCCATCGCACTGGCTCGCTTCGTGCAGCCACTGAACAACTTGCAAATGACCGTTCGCAATCGCTGAGGTCATCACAGCGCCTGTATGCCAAACTTCAGCAGCGCCAGGGCAATGGCTGCAGAGTC